>PVKH010043964.1:0-10648 GCA_004027955.1 Chaetophractus vellerosus | reverse complement strand
CACCCAACATTCCAGTTCCTACAGGTTAAAAGTACCTGCAGTTGCCCAGCGAGGCTGAAGAAACAGCAGCTCTCTCCTATCCTATGTGGGGGTGGGTGGTGGGGAGGGGGGATGGAATTGAAGACGCTCAACAAACCAGTCTGTGTGGGCTGAAAGCACTTGCTGTTGCCCCAGAGGCTGAGGAAACACAGCTCCCCTCCTTTCCTATCGTGGTGTGGGGACGGAGCCCCAGGTGTCTGCCTATCCAGTCGTGCCAGCTGAAAGTGCTTACAGTTGCCTGGAAAGGCTGGTGCAGGTCCTGCCAGCTTCTTTCCTGTCCCAGGTGGGGCTGGGAACTAGGCTAGGGCTGCAATCTGATCTGGGTGGGAAGAAGTCGGTCCCATCCGTCACTGTGACTTTCAACCAGCCCTGCTTCCCCTCATGTGGGGAGCAGAGTTAAGATGGCGCCTACTGGTCTCTTTCTGATTTGGACAGGTTTAAACTTTAGCTGTTCTTAGAATAATACCTTAGCCAGCCAAATTTACTAATCAGCAGCTGAAGTTGGTGCTCATCTGTCTCTTCCTCCCCCATTTTTTGGAAATGGAGCTTCCAACTCTAGCCACAGAATAAATAGTTTCTGAAGCAGCTTGCCTGCCAGTGTAGGATGGGCACCAGCCTCTGGGGTGTGGAGGGCTCTACTCACAAATCTTCTCTGCAGTTGGGCAGTCTCCTCCTTCCATTCTTTCAAGGATGTTGCAGGATGCTCTTCTGGTCTCCTGGGTCCCCAAAACAGGTGCTTTAGATAGCTCTGGGTGATTACTAACTGCCCTGTACGACGAGCTAACCCTTAGACCTGCTTACTGTGTCGCCATGTTGGTTGCTTCTCTCTATTTCTTTTGACCGAGCTTTGTCTTTGTGTTTCTTTAGGAATATTTTTCATTCCATATAAGTTGTGAAATCTGTTTGCAAAAGTTAGAAGGATTTGTCTTTGGGTTTAATTTATTCTTTTTTGTCTCTGGAGGTAATTGATTTGAAACCTTATCTTTACTAATATACCCAATTGCTTTAGCAATCAGATATATCAAGATACAATACCCCAAGGTTATATGTTGTGTTTTAATTTTCATTCAGTTTAAATTACTTTCTAATTTCCTTTTTGAATTATTTGACTCATGGGTAATTTAAGCTTGTGTTGTTTAGTTACCAAATATATTTGGACTTTCTAGAAATCTTTCTGTTGTTGCTTTCTTATTTAATTCTATTTTGGTGGGAAAATAATTTGTATAACTTTAGTCCTCTTCACTTTATTGAGATTTGTTTTATGGCCTAGACTATGGGCTATATTGGTAATTTTTCTGTATGAATTTGAAAATATTGTTTTTTCCCTGATGTTATTGGATAGAGTGTACTATAAATGCTAATTAGGTCAAGTTGGTTGATAGTGGTGTTCAGTTCTTACTATTTACTTACTGATTTTTTGGCTCCTTGTTCAACTAAATTTAGAGAAAGACATTTTTACCTTTTACAGTAATTATAGATTTGTCTCCTAATTCTGTCACATATTTTGTGTGCACTTCAAAGCTCTATTATTAGGTGCAAGAATATTAGGTTTGTTATGTCCCCTTATTGAATTGACTCTTTTATCATTAGGAAATGATCTTTCTCTCCCTCATAATATATTTTGCTGTGAAATCTACTTTGTCTGATATTTAAAAAACTATTCCAGCTTTCTTTTGTTTAGTATTAGTGTGGCATATCTTTTCCAATCCTTTTATACTTATCTGATTTTTATCTCTATATCTAAAGTGGGTTCCATGTAGCCAGCATAAATTTAGGTCTTGCTCTTCTATTCAGTCTGACAATTTCTAGTTTAATTGATATAGATAATTTATATTTATTGTGTTTATTGATGTAGCCAGGCTTACTTCTATCTTGATGTTTGTTTTCTGTTTGCCCTTTTTGTAGAGTGCATTGTCCCTTTTTTTCTTCTTTTCTATCTTTGCACTAATTGAACATATATTTTTTATTTTTTAACCTTCTTTGTTCAATTATTAGCATTATCTCATTGTTTTGTTATTTTAGTGGTTACTTAGTTTCAAATGCCAATTGTTGGTTAAGAGATTTAAATAAGAAAAATCTTACATATTTACCCATCTTTGTTATTGTTTCTGGTTGTTTTTATTCCTTCATGTATATCCTTATTTCTCTGTGCTATTTTTGTTCTTCCTGAGGGAATTCCTTTAACATTTCTTGAATGAGTCTTCTGTTTATAAATTCCTTCAGCTTTGGTATGTTTGTAAAACCTTTTATTTTGCTTTCACATTTTTAAAAAGATATTCTTGCTGGATATAGAATATTTGGTTGAATTTTTTTTCTTTCAGTACTTTACAAAGTATTCCACTGCACTTGCATTGCTTCAGATAAGAAATATGATATCTTTATCTTTAATCCTTTATATGTAATGTGTTTTTTCTCTAGATGCTTTTAAAATTTGCATTTATTCTTTTTTTATGACCCTTGGAGTAATTTTCTTCATGTTTCTTGTACTTGGGGTTTGTTGCTTTCCTTGGATCTCTGGGTTTATAGATTTAATCAAATTTGGAAAAATCTTGGTCATTTCTTCAAATGTTTGTTTGGTATTTCTGGATACCTATGTATTAGGTCACCTGAAGTTATCCCACAGGTCATTGATACTCTTATTATTGAAAACATATATATGTTTCTCTATTCACTTCTGGACCTTATTCTGACCTTTGGGATCAATTATATATATTTGTATACACATACATACATACATACATACATACATACATACACATACACATGCTTACCTACCTACCTTAAGGTGTGTACACACACACACACCTTAAGGTATATATCTATACCTTGTCTACAACTTGAGTATCATAAATAGCTTACTATTTATGGTTCTTTTCATTTTTTTGCTGTGTGTTTGAGTTACCATCTGGTGTCATTTCCTTATTGCAATACAACATCATTCCCAAGCCCTTCCTTTGAGTTGTTATTGTCAAATATATTATATTTGTTTATGTTAAAAGCCCAACAATATAAATTTATAGATACTGTTCTATGCATTTGCTTTTAAAATCAATTAAGAGAAGAAAGAATAAGAAATATATGTTTTTATTGTGTTTTATCATTACCTACATGATTACAATGACTTACTGGAGGTGTTTATTTTTTTCATTTTTTTGTGTGTGGATTCAACTTACTGTCTGGTGTCTCTTCCTTTTAACCTGAAGAACTTCCTTTATTCATTCTTGTAAGACCAGTCTGCTAGCAAGAAGTATTTTCATTTTGTTTATCTGGGAATTTTATTTCACCTTCATTTTTTAAGGTTATCTTTGTTGGATATAGAAATCTTAGTTGACATTTTTTTTCTTCCAGCACTTTGAATGTGTTACCTTACTACCTTCTGGCCTGCATAGTTTCTGATAAGAAGTCAGCTATTAATCTTAAAGTGCTTCCCTTGTTTCTGATAAGTCATTTTTCTCTTGCTGCTTTGATGATTTTCTCATTATCTTTGGCTTTCAACATTTTGACTATGATGTTCCTGGGTGTGTATCTCTTTGCATTTATTCTACTTGGAGTTCATTGAGATTCTTGGATGTATAATGTTTCTCATCAGATTTGAGACATATTCAGCTGTTATTTCTTTGAATATTTTCTCTGTACCATTCTTCTCCTTCTAGTACTTTCATTGTGCATATGTCGTTGAGCATAATGGTGCTCATATTTCACCGAGGCTCTGTTTATTTTTCTTCATTCTTTTGTCTCTCTATTGTTCAGATTGCATAATCTCCATTGATTTATTTTCACGTTCATTGACTTTTTTTTCTGCCAACTCTTAGCTATTGTTGAGCCACTGTAGTGATTTTTCCACTTGATTATTATACTTTTGAACTCCAGAATTTCCATTTGGTTGTTTAAAAAATAATTTCTCTTTATTGATGAGTCTTAATTAACATACCTTCCTTTAATTCTTTAAACGTGGTTTCCATTAGTTCTTTTTTTTTTCTTTTTTCAGGAGGTCCTGAGTTTTGAACCCAGAACATTGTATATGGGACACAGGAAGCAGTCACTCAACCACTGAGCTATATCTGCTCCCCAATAAGAGTTGTTTTTTTTCCATTTGTTTGTTTTTAGGAGGTACCAGGGATCGAACCCAGGACCTTGTATGTGGGAAGCAGGCGCACAACCACTTGAGCTACATATGCTCCCTTCATTAGTTCTTTGAGTATATTTATATTAGCTGCTTTGAAGACTTTGTCTGCTAAGTCCAACATCTGGGCCCCCTCAAATACAATCTCTGTTTCCTGATGTTTTTCCCCATTTATTGGTCATACTTTCCTGTTTCTTTGCATAGCTCATAAATTTTGGTTGAAAACTGGGCACCTTAGATAATATGTTGTAGCATATTATAACAACTCTGAATACTGACTCCCTCCTCCCTGTAACCAGGACTTATTTTTCTTGTTTTGTTGATGTCTTAGTTTGCCACAGGGCTGCTAATGCAATGTACCAGAAATGGGTTGGCTTTTATAATGGGAAATTTATTAGGGTAAAAGCTTAAAGTTCTGAGGTTGTGAAAATGTCTAAATCAAGGCATCATCGGAGATGCTTTCTCACCAAAGTCAGCTACTGGTGATCCTGGTGTCCTGCCACATGGCAAGGCAAAGTGGCAGCCAATCTCTGTCAAGGCTCATTGTCTCCCAGAGCTCAGCTGTGGGCACTTCCCTCAAGGCTCACTGTCTCCCAGAGCTTAGCTGTGGGCAGTCATGCATATGGCTTGTCTATTTATGGGCCTCCTCTCTCAGCCTTGGCTGCTCTGCTTTCTCACCAAGCCTAACTGTGGGCAATCAGGCATATGGCTTATATCTTCAGCCTTGAGCTGCTCCATGAGTCCAGCCTCTTCATGCTTCATGCTTCAGCTTCAGCTGCTAGCAGTCCTCAAGTCCTCTCGCACATGGCAGGATAAAAGTGGCAGCTTCCTTTCTCTGTGTCTCTCTGTGTATTCTCAGTTATATAAGACTCAGTTTATATAAGAGGGTAGAGACCCAACATAAGTCACGCCTCACTGATGTAGTCCAATCAAAAGCCCTAAAGTGATCTAATCAAAGCCCCCTTAACTGAATTTCATGTAACCAAAGGGACCCACACCCACAGGAATGTATTAGTTCAAGAACAATATTTTCTGGGATTCACAAGATTCAAGTTGTCATAGTTGGTCATTTATTTTTAGTTAATTCTGTAAAATCTATTTCCCCCGTGGTACACAGACACTGCTGTCCTTGCTTAGTGGTTTTCCCTTGATTTTTATTTTTTAGCCTGAATTCTTAGGGATTTTTCCTGGGTTAGCACCACCACTTATGGGTCAAAGTTTGTGCTTATGCCCCTTTAGCTAGTTAGATTTTCACATTTTATCTTTGGATTTTTGTGTGGCTTGGAGTCCGTGTTCACAGTTCATGGTGTTACAATTTTGCCCTCCATCAGGGACATGTAGGTGGGAAGTTCCCTCTCTGGTCACTCCTGAGAGATTGCAACCTTGCACATGTACGTAATCTTCCAGAACACCAGGGGTGAGTGTGATTTTAAGATTGGCTTCCTTGAGTAATTGTAGCTTATTGTTCAGTCAGTGATTGTTGAGAGATTATGCTTAAACCCGTTGTACTAGAAAGGCCTCCGCCCTTTCCTAATGGATTAATGTAGCAAAATGCTTTCCAGTCTACTCCACATTTGGCTCTGATTGCTCCTGAGTGGGTGTAGCCTAGTGCAAGTGCACAGCCTTCTGGATTACCAGGGATGAGTAGGATACCAGGGGGGCCCTGGTATCAGGGCTTTTTCCCTGGCTCTCTCTGTTAAACTTCTGGCTGGTCTGCCTTTTGTGTGGTGCTACTAGTTGCATAAGCTACTAACCTCTCTTAACTGCTGGCACCAAGACCGCCATTGTTTCCAGCAATGTGCTTAGACATGATGTTCTCCATGCTCTGTTCCAAATAAAGTTAGTGCCCTCAGGCATAGCTGTGGAGCTACCAGTCCTTATGGTTACTCTTCTCTTAAACAAAACCTCTGTGTCACTGTACCAGAGCTGGAAGTGGGGGTAGAAGCTCACATCTCCAGGAGTGACACTTCCACTCTATGATCGGCCAGTGGGGAAAGGATGGGAACCTCTGGTCTTCTCGGCTTGCACCTCCATGCATGGAACCTCTACCCTTAAAGCAATCTGGGTGGAAACAGGGCCTCAGTGTCCTTGACTTGTCCAGCCTAGGCCAGAGCCTTTGCCCTACAAATGGGAGCTAGGCTGTGTAAGGCAACCCTAGCCTCCCTCAGTTGTATCTTAGCTTCTGCAAAATGGGACTGGAAGTGGGAGGAATGAGAGACACAAATGGCCTACCCCTCTTGAAGTGGAACGGTAGTTCTATACTGGAATCTGGGGGAAGAGGAAACCCCATTTTTCCATTTTTCCTGGATCTACAACCCAGAGTGGAGTTTCTATAACATGAACCGGGGCGGGTGGGCACATTAGGAATAAGTCATGGATCAAATGCTACAAATGCTTTCTGATTTAATAGATATTATTTTATAAATATTTCTCCATTTGCTGTATGTGTTTAGACTTTAAATGGTTATTTTTTAAAAAAATACTTTTCCAAAGCTAAATGATTGTTTGGTGAGGGAGAGGTTCTGCTGAAGTCCCACCCCTCCATCAGTTCTTATCAATCATTCTTTAGATCTAAATAGACATTTTATTATAGAACATGGAAATCTTACAAAGGCTTTACAGGGAGTTCCTATGCACCTCTTTCTCAGTTTTCTCTTATTATTGTGGTGCATTTGCACAATGAAGGAATCAACATTGGTAAATTATTAACTAAACTTTATTCTTTATTGAGATTTCATTGGTTTCCTCCAATGTCCTTTTCCTGTTCCAGGATTTCATCCAGGCTCACACATTATGTTTAATTGCCATGCATTCTTAGCTGCTTCTGGTCTATGACAGTTTCTCACACTTTGCTTGCTGGTTTCTGATGACCTTGATAGTTTTGAGAGGTGCTGGTCAGGTATTTCATAGAATGTCCCTCCGTTTGGGTTTACGTGATATTTTTCTAATGGTTAGATTGGATTATGGGTTTCAAAGAGGAAGAGTGCAGATCTGATGCTCCATTGGCGGTGTCAAGGTGCTTGTTGCCAACATGACTTATCACTGATGATGTTAACTTTGATGGCCTGGCTAACTTTTCTCTCCTGTAACACCACTCCCCTTCCCTCCCCCACTTCCATACTCTGTTCTTTGGAAGGAAGTCATCAAGCTCAGCCCACACTCAAGGGTGGGGAGGAATATCTATATACATTATTTGGAATTCATCAGTATAGGATGTATTTAATCATTTGTTTATATTATTGAACTCATTTATTTTATAATTTGGATTATAATCCAATATTAAATTATTTCTTTTGTTTGAATTGTTCCAGCTTTGGTTATTGGGAACTCTTTAAAGTTGGCTCCTGTGTCCCTGTGACATGCCTCTATCATTTTGTTTTTGAGCATTTCCTTACCTCTTGGCACTATAAGATGCTCCTGGTTCATTTTGTTTATTCCCTGCTCCAACCCTAGAATTGGTCATTTGTCTAAGGAGCCCTCTTTTATTGGAGAATAATGTTAGAACCAATATAGAAATTTATTTTTTTATTTTTTTGCTTAAGCTAAAAATATTTGCAGTTTAATTGGGAAAGATGCTTCAGCTGGTCTTTCAACAAATGAGTGTTGAATGCCAAGTTCTGTGCTTGAGGTTGTGTTTCCAGTTATTTAAGATTTGATCTAAATCAACTTTTCACTTTTTATACATAATAATTGGAAATTAATTCACAATTTAATGTGATTTTAGTAAAATGTTGTAATTAAATTGGAGATAAGATTGTACAATTATGTTTTGTTGGGCTAAAATCAATCCCTTTTAATTATAAACCCCTTCATTTCATTGTAGATTTTAAAAACCAGTGGTTTTATTGGGAGTAAACAATTGAAGAATATCGATTTGGGTCACTAAATGCTCACAAAGAATTTTCCAACTTTTATATGGAGAGTTTCAAACATAGACGCACAGAGAGAATATTATAATGAACCCCCCACCCACCATCCAGCTTCAACCCTTTGCACTCATGACTAATCTTATTTCATGTAAACCCCACTTTTTTTTTTTCTGGCGTACCAAATCATTTTTGAACTCGAAATAGATGTCACCACTTTATTTTGTGATTCAGACATACATAATGGAAGACGCTTAAATAAATTCTGAGGAACATTTAACAGCTGACCTTTTTAAGAGCAAATGAGTGACTAAGTGTCAAATCACTTCAGGAGATGAAAGATTCACGCCCCTGTGTATAAGAAGCTCGTGGGTAGAATGGCACCAAGAATATTGTGGCATGTGAGGTTTGGAAAAAGTGGGAATGCACCCATCTGGGTCCTAGAATCCAGATTTCGCTCTTCTTGAATAGCCGGGGGTGTGCTTGTCTCTAAAGCATGTGGCTCTCGCTGAGGTTGTCAGGGCTGCAGGAGCAAAGTATGCCAAGCCTTTCTCTATTCGCTGGAGGTTAAGATTTCTCAGGTTGGTCAAACCCACCTCTTGCCAGATTTTTTTGTGACGGCTGAAACTTCCATATCTGGTTTATGCCATGGTGAGTATAGGTCGTAGACGGGGAATGAAAATTTGAAACTTGTAGGCTATAGAATGAGGTTTGTGGACTCATTGATTCACCTACTAATTCAGCCAGGTGCTAAGCTGAAGCACCCAGTGGTGAACAGGACAAACAGATCCTGCCGCACGGGGCTTGCAGTGCAGGGGTAGAAGTGGACAGTAACAGAATCACAGAAATAGCTAATTAACAGTCTTGCTAAGTGTTACAAAGGGAAAGAAAAGAGTGCTAAAAACTCTAGGGGGCCCTAATTTCATCAGGTGTCAGGCAAGATTCTCGAAGGAATGATATTCAGCTAAGACTGAAGGATAAATGGGAATGGGAGGTGGTGAGGCAAAGCATGTGGGTACGTGTGTGTTGGGGGGGGGCGTGCTGGGTTGCTCCAGTCCATGGGCACAAAACCCACAAAGGCTCTGCAATGGGAAAGGCTCTGTCCTGGGAACGGAAAGTAGGCAGTACACCTGGAATGCCGTCGGGATAGGCAGGACCCAGAACGTGCTTACCTGCCCAGGTAAGCATGGTAAGAAGCCTGGGTTTTGCTCTGAATGCAGTGGCAGCCACCAGAGGGTCTCAGGGCAGGGCCGTGCAGTTCTAAAAGCTTTCTCGGGCTGTCGTCTGACAAATGCATTGGTAGGATGTCAAGACTGGACGTGGGAAGACCAGTTGGGATGCTGCTGCAAAGGTCTGGGAGAGAAATTCTGTGGCTTGGTGATGGAGAGAAGAGGATAGACTGGTGATTTAATTCACAGAGTTGTAGAGCAGTGGCTTTCAAACTTTTTTGACTGTGACTTACAGAAAGAAATGTGTTTTGCCTCATGGACCCAGTGTACAAATGTGTGTGTATGTATACATGAATGACGCAAAAGCTTCATGAAGCAGCACATCTACTGTAGGCAAACATACTGAGGTATTTGATGTCCTGCCATACCATGCCACTAAAAATGCTGGTCACGACCCATTGAATTGATTTCAGGATTCACTAGTGGGTTATGACCTGTGGTTTGAAGAATACTGCCTACGACACCACTATTGAATCATCTCTCCCCACTGTATTTGACACTAGATGAGCCTCAGGCCCAGCTAGGAATTCAGATATCACTGGAGCCCTGCATGCGTGCCTTATGTGTTTGAGGTGGGTGGAGAGTGTTATGGGACTTTATGAACCATGATAAGGAATCTGGATCTTATCCAGAAAGAAGTAGGAAACCTCTGAAGTTTTAAAGAACATTTGCTGTTTGTGAGAGAGAACTCTAATGGCATGGTATAAAGAGCCCTGTGCCAGGAACACTGAAACATAATTTCTTGAGGTTTTCTTTTTCTTCTTCTAAGACACGGGTTGCCAAACGTTTTCCACAAAAGACCAGATAGTAAATATTTTAGGATTTGTGTGCCATATGGTCTCTGTCACAACTACTCAATTCTGTCATTGTAGTGTGAAAGTAGCCATAGACTCTGTGTTAATAAGTGGGCGTGGCTATGGTCCAGTCACATTTTCTTTACAAAAACAGGTGGTGGGCTGGATTTGGCCTGAGGCTGGACGTGGCCTGCAGGCTATGGCTTGCTGACCGCTGTCTCTAAGGAACGAAGGAGAATGACCTGTATGGTCAGTAAGCTAAGAGGAGGACCCACTGAGAGGTCAGTGTGCTGGGGGATGGTGCCTTGTCCTCTCAGTAGGTCATGATCCTGAGCTGCAGTGGCTCTTGGGTAAGGCTGAGGGCGGTAAAGAGGCATTCTGACATGAGGGTTTGCATTTGGGGGGTCAGGGATTCAAAAGCAGTTGGAATTAAGGCCCTTACTTAGAAATGTCCTGTCTCCCAGCCTCAGATTCAGCCACAGAGTGCAAAATGTCAATTGAATGCTCAGCTCAGTTCCTTAGTGCTGCTGGATTGAAGCTGGGCTTGATACCAGGCCAGGGATTAATTAATGCAGCCCTTCTGGGCAGAGCGCCCTG
>PVKH010043963.1:0-10659 GCA_004027955.1 Chaetophractus vellerosus | reverse complement strand
ACTTCCGGCCAGCAAAGAGAGCCCCGGGCGGCCCTGCCGGCGCGCGCGTCCGCGTCCGGCCCTCCGCGTGCCCGGGCCCTCGGCCGGCCTGGAGGTGGGAAGCGGCGCGTGCGGCCTGCGGAGCCGGGTGGCCGCCATGGCCGCGTGGGCGGGCCTGCGGGCCTGCGTGGCGCAGCGGCCCTGGCTCCGGCTCGGCCCGTGGACCCCGCGCACCGCCGGCCTCTGCAGCCCGGCAGGGGCAGGGGCCGGGCGGCCCGAGGCGGATGCGCGGCCCACGCGTGCCTGGCAGCGGGACGGCATCAGGTGAGCTGGGGCCGAGGGTGGACCCCCGGCGTCCCTCACCCCCACGCGAGCGCACGAGGCCTGGCTCGGGTCCGCCAGTCCACCGCCCTGGACCCCAGGCGTGGATCCGTCCCTGCCTGGTGTGGCGGGCGGGAAAGCCCCGAGTGCTGTGTTGGCAGGTGTCACCTGCGTGGGCAGGTGGCACTTGGGACTCTGCCCGTTACAGATCCGAGGGTTTTAAGTGGCTGCCTTGGACTGCTCGAGCCCACCCGGGCCTGCGGGCTCAGGGTGGGCAGCTCTGCAGGGGCGCCCGCCGCTTCTGCGCCTTTGAGAAGGCCACACCTGGCTTGGCTCCGAGGTGAGGCCAGGCCTGGCAGAGCTGCCCCCCTGGCCCTCACCCAGAAGTCAATAAACAGCACGAAGGACACACCGTTCTCTTTTGCTCAACAAGCCTGAAAGCATTCTTGTGCACACCCTGGACCACAGATACAGAAGTGATCAAGGCAGGAGGCCTCCTGGCCCCTGACACTTACCTGACCAGGGCAGGGTAGCAAAGGGAGGTCTACAGAGCATGGCTCATTATTTAAAAGTTCAAAATAAAATATTTTATTCCCCTACCCTGACAAGCATCCCTTCCCGATGGTGCAGACCTGCAAGGTGGTGTTTGATTTATAATCCTCAGACTCCTGGCAGTTCCCCTGAAAGGGGCAGAGAGCAAGTCTCTGGCCTGCAGTTTTTTTTCCCTTTCTTACCCCCCTCCCCTCCATCCTCCCTTCTGCTCTGCATGGGGTCTTGGACACAGATCTGCAGACCACCATCCCCAACCAGCAGACCCATATCTGTCCGTCCCCCCACCTCCTACAGACAACGGTCCTTGGCCACCCCTTGGCCCTAGGCATTCACACTGCAGAGGCAGGGTCCCAGGTAAATGAAGCAGGGCTTGGGGAGGGGAGAGGTGATTTCCAGGAGGGCATGTCCCATTACTCCAGTGGACTCCTTGCACAGTCCCCAAAATGCCCTTAGAGTGGTCTACAGTGATGATCTTTGGAGCACTCAATGGCTCGTCCAAAGGGACCCTCTCTTGCCTTATAAATGGAGCAGACTTATAAATGGAAAGATGGCACCATTATCCCACACCCTCCCTCTTAAGATGGGCGATGTCGGTGAAGCTCTGGGCACAGGCACCTCGTGTTTTCGTCAAATAAGGAAGAGATAAGAATCTAGGGTGACTTTCAGTTTCTGAGCTGAGTGGTAGCACTGAGATAAGGGGAAGAAGAGAAAGGCAAGTTTGGGATTGGGGGGAATGTGCCCAAGGGACACAATACTGGGTCAGAAAGTGTCCCTTCAAAATTCATGTTCTATGCAAAACCTGTGACCTTATTTGGAAATAAGGTCTTTGCAGATGGAATTGTGTGAAAATGAGATCACGGTGGTTTTTGGCCATGATTAATTAAAATCAACCAGCTGCCTGCACTGAGCATTGTGGGGAGGGACCCCTAACTGAGAAAGGATTTTCCAGATCAACCTGCTGAGGCTTTCCAAGAAAATGGAACAATGGAATGCACCCTACAGAACTGCAGATAAGCAGCAGCTGGTGATAAACCTGTTTCAGTCTAGGAGACGTAGCTTATCAGAATGGACAAACATACCATACTTATCAGTGTATATCTACTCCCTGCTTTGTAAGACCCGCCTCCCCCATTTGCCAAATGGAAACTTAATGTCAGCCAGTTAGAATATTTCCTCACTCACTCTATCTTTGCCTTGTATAGGCTTCCCTCGGCAGAGCTCCTTCCCACTTTTGGTTTGGTACTGCCCAATTCACAAATCGTTTGTACCCAAATAAACTTTAACAATTTTTTTTAAATGCCTCATTTTATCTTTGACAATATGGAAATCCAGTCACAGACCATGTGAAGTGGGAAGCAGAGATTGGAGTGATGCTTCTACAAGCCAAGGAACACAAAGGATTGAGGGCAAACAGCAGAATTTAGAAGAGGCAAGGAAAGATTCTCCCCTACCAGTGTCTGAGGGAGCACGGTCCTCCTGACACCTTGATTTCAGATTTCTGAGAGAGCATATTTCTGTTGTTTGAAGCCACCTGGTTTGTGGTGGTTTATCACAGCAGCTCTCATAAACTGATAACACACCCCGAGGTGGATACATCCAGTAGACATCAGAGCATGTGGATTTGGAGCTCAGGAAAGAGATTCAAATGAGAGCTAAAGATTGGAAGTTGTCCGCATGGAGGTAGACGTTGACGCCAAGGGCATTGGTGAAGTTGCCTGGGAAGAGTGTATGGAGGAGGAAGAGGGCAAAGGACAGAACTCAGGTTCACCGGCATTTAGGGGGTTAGAAAAGGCTAGGAACCCACCACAGAAGTCAAGAACAAATGGCCAGAGAGGTACAAAAGAAAAAAAAAATTGAGAGGGAGGAATATATTTCCCAAAGGAGAGAATAAGCAACATTGCCGACTACCACTGAGAGATCTAGAAAAAGATGAACTCAGAAATAGGGATTGGATTTGGCAGTTAGATGATCGGTGAGAACGGTTTTGGTCCAGTGGTGGGAACAGAAGCCATGATGTGAGCCCAGCAATTTAGAAGACTGTGTCTCGTTCGGAAGCTAAGGATTAATGGGACACACGTGAGCAGATACTGTTACGTGGCAAGGGCGTTGGGGGCCGGAATCTTTTTACAGTTTTGCCTGAGGCGGTAGAATATAATTTAAGCATCTGTCACCAGTGGGATGGCAGCTTTGTATGTTTGCTGTGGCAAGCACGCTCATTATTTCATTGACAGGTTTATAAGCAGTCCTCTTACCACCCCCAAAAATACAGGTTTCTAAGTCTATAGGTACATCAGCTGCAAGTAATTTCTGTACCTATGAGAGAGTATGTTTAGGAGAAACAAAACACTTTTCCGTCACCCAAAGATTGCAGCAAAATCGAAATGGTGTTCCAAAGAAAAGTTTACTCTTATTGCATTAAAATAAATTCAGTCATTCAAACAAAGTTGTTTTCCAGAAAACCGGCACAGAATGCTATTTATGGAGGATCCAAGTGGGTGACCTAGCAGTTGGGGTATCAGATTCAAAAGAGAATGAGGGGAGCGGATGTGACTCAAGCAGTTGAGTGCTTGTTTCCCACATGGGAGGTCCTGGGTTTGGTCCCCGGTGCCTCCTAAAAAAACACAAACAACAAGCAAACAATAAAATCAACTCGGGGAGCCGATGTGGCTCAGTAGTTGAGCGCCGGCTTCCCACATACAAGGTCCTGGGTTCAATCCCCAGCCCCCAGTACCTCAAAAAAAAAAAAAGAGAGAGAGAGAGAATGAGGAAAGCAGAAAGCATGTAAGGTGGAGACAGATGGGAAACAGATAGAAAATATATAACAATGACCTGGTGTCTGGCTCACTGCCCATTTCTTATAATAACACAAATAAGACATTTCTGAGTACAGGTAGTAGGATGACAATACAGGTTATTTTAATCAGCCTGCATGCCACCTGAAAAGAACAGGCCCCTTGAACGCCAGCATTTTGCTAGATGGTATGTCTGGAGGAGCCTGCTTGCTGTAGGGCTTTGCACTTTTGTTCTTCACATATCTTCCCCTTCGCAGACAGCATGAGTTATTTTTTGCAGAATTACAGGACGCCACGGTAAAAAAGGCGTCCAGATGCTGCCGTCTGTGCACATTGGCAGATGGACGTTGGCAGCCTTGTCGTTGGAGGGGGCTGGGGGGAGCTGTAAGGGAGAGTTTTCATGCTCGGCTCCTTCTCCACGTCATGCTGAAGAGCAATAGGAAGAAAGAAGTTGAGGGTCGCCACTGTTTGTCACAATCCCCCGGCTCCTGCCCCCCTCCCACAAAACCCGTGGTAGTGATTTCCGAGCTGCTGTGACTTGCCCTTTCCGTGGCAGTTAATGTTTCTCAGCAAACCCGGGAGAAAAAGAGAAACAAATCAAAGGGAAGCGGGAGCAAAACCAGCCCCCGTCTTCAGGTCGTCTGTTCCCTGTTTTGACTTCGCTGCAGCTTCGGCGTTGACAGGCCCTGTGAATTGCCATGAGGCCCCCGCAGTGTTCTCTTCCCTGTGTTTTAAAAATAGCTCCCAAGTCAGAAAGGAGTCACAGGGGTCCTAACATCTTTCAACTGGCGCGTGACCCGGTAATTATAAAATGTTCTTCACAGGAACATTGTCTTGAGCAACCCAAAGAAGAGGAATGCCTTGTCACTTGCAATGCTGAAATCTCTCCAAAGTGACATTCTCCACGAAGCCGAAAGCAAAGATCTGAAAGTCATTATAATTTCAGGTATTTATATGGGTGTGTGTATAAAAATATATCTCCTCACTGTTCAGTGGGGCCTAGATAAGGTCTCTCACAATTCCTTGGTTAACTGGGGTGTTCACTCACTTAACTGGAGATTGTCTTGACACTCGTTTACGAGAACATTAACCATCGAACACTGGTAAAGTGGAGACCTTGGTCCTGACACTTTTGGCTTCGGGAATTTCTGTGATTATAGTTCAGTGCAAACACATCTCACTCCTTTTTCTGGGATACTGGATATGACCACACCTTCCTACCCAAATCAGAGACCTCGTTTCCTGGGTACCCAGCTAGGACCTGGCTGCCAGGGCATTGGAGGCATTTGTCTTTTCTGTCCTCACCCAGCATTTCAGCCCACATCTGCAGTGTCATCTTTAATGATGCCAGAAAGCTTGCCATGTTTTGCCCCCGTTCTTTCCTTGCTCGTTTTCCATAAGAATTTTTACCAAATTACCTTTTCTGGTAATGATGGTGGTTGTATAAATAATAGTAATGTCAGCATTTGTTTTAAGATTTTATTTTTAAGATTTATTTTACTTATTTAACCCCCCACTCGCTGTTTGTGCTCACTGTCTGCTCTCTGTGTCCATTTGCTATTTGCACTCTGTGTCTGCTTGTCTTCTCTTTAGGAGGCACCAGGAACCGAACCTGGGATCTCTCCCACGAGGGAGAGAGGCACTCAGTTGCTTGACTCACCTCATTTCCTTGGTTTATTGTGTCTCTCATTGTCTTTCCTCTTTGTTGTGTCATGTTGTCGTGTCAGCTCACTGTCTTGCTCGTCTTCTCCAGGAGGCACCAGGAACTGAACCCGGGATCTCCTATGTGGTAGGCGGGAACCAAAACTCTTAAGCCACATCCACTTCCCAGTAATGTCAGCATTTTAAAGTAACTACTGAAAAATACAACAGATGCTGCTGTATGATGTTTGTTTGTTTTTTTTTAATTAAGGGTCAGTACTCTGGAGGTGAGTACTCAGAATGTGACCTTCTTATCATTGGTCAACTGTAACTTTTCAAACTGTTTTATGTAGAGAGGGCCAAAGAGATGAGTACTGGGTAGAGAAGAGTTCAGCAGCCACGTGATTGCCTGAGCTTGATGAAGCAAAGGCAGCTGGCTTCTCCACTACAGTTTCCTCTCTTATCAAAGGGAACAATATCATCTGCCAAAATAACAACAGCAAAAGGAAACTATGAGAAAGCGTTATCAAGTTGTCAGTGGAATTACATTTTTGCGGCGGTTCTTACTGACAGTGATGCGTCACCTGTAAAATAAAGGAGCTGAGCCGATGGCCCCTAAGTTCTCTTCATACGCTGACCTTCTGGCTTCCAACCCCAATGGATAGTCACTATTTGTAGACCAAATGACATGGACATTGCCCGAGGAATGGCAGATTTCGAAGGACCTCTGTGAGCCAGGACATTCCGGCCAGACAGAGTCCCAAAACAGAAGCAGGGGCCCACAGGGACAGCGCTGTTAAAAAGTAACCCCTCAGTTCCTGAGCCTTCCTTCTTTGGTAATTGCATGTTTTCCTTGGTGTCCACCATGGGCCATTTTAGTATACAGATGCTTCAAGTTGCATTTTCATCACAAAATATTGGCTATGGCTTTTCCAATCTAACTGCAATTATTCTTACCTAACTTGGATCATGAACTTTTTCTAAGTGCCCACAGCACAGCTTTGATTATTTGCTAAAGTTGTTTGGTAGAAAAGTAAGTGAATTTCCCAGCTCTGACTCTTGACATCTCTTTTTTTCTTCTTCTCTCTTTCGGAATCATTTGCAGCTGAGGGGCCTGTATTTTCTTCTGGGCATGATTTAAAGGAACTGACGGCAGAGCAAGGCCATGCTTATCATGCTGAAGTATTTCAGGTCTGTTCAGAGGTAAGCTGGGATGACAGTCAATGGTGCAAACCTGAAAATGAGAATTATATTTAATAGTGAATTAGGCTTCTAGTTGACAGATAAAGATTTTACCTGTGAGACTTAACCACTGCGGAGCTACTGAAAACTCTGGTCATCAGTGACTGCTTGATCCAAGCAATTATTTGGTTTAGATTTTTTTAAGAAGTGATCATAATTTGTTATTGATTTTGTTTTGTGCCAAAGAAAATAAAATATGCTATGATTTTGATAGTAGCCATCTCCGAGATTATGGGGACATCTATAGCTTATCCTGGTATATACATGTTTTAGGTACAAGATAGTTTAGAAGATACATCTTTAGAGAGGAAGAATATGAAATGTATTTGATTTTATTAAAAAATTCTAAACTAAAACACTTCTGTTAATTGAAAAGAGATAACATTCATAAATGGAATAACAATGAATTCTTTTGGTTTATCTTTATAGTCACCACCTCCAAGTAAGAAAATTAACTTCTTCATTTGTACTTCCTCTTTCTCTCTATTTCTTTCACCATATTAAGGAGACAATTGATAATAACATAGAGGAGGAGGAGGAACAAAAAGTTGTAGATGACTTGTAAATCTATTAATATTAAATCACATGTGGATAATCAAAAATTAAATGTAGACTCAACTTTAAGTAACACCTTATTCATTTGATGAGTTTTTTTTAAATGGAGGTACCGGGGATCAAACCCTGGACTTCATACATGGGAAGCAGGTGCTCAACCACTTGAGCTATATCCACTCCCTGATGAGTACTTTTTTAGCACATACTGTATGCATAATACTTAAAAGGTTTTGGGAGAAATGTAAAAAAAGAAATGTATACTGCGAAACTTAAACTAGAAATCTATTTGGGAACCAGGACATGTACATAAAACAATTTAGTAACCTAACCCTAAAATCACATAGCCTAATTTTTCATTCATCCATTGACTTATTCATTCATTCATTTGGTCAGTAATCACTCAACAAGTAATTAGTGAGCACCTACTATGTGGGCAAGACATGGTGAGTACCAGACAGGTGAACGGGAAGGAGGTGAAGACACCTTTTGACCTTTGTTTCCTTAGCTCTTCCAGAAACCCATAAAGAGACCAGATTATTTCACTTTCATTTCATGGAGGGATAAACAGTAAAAGGGATTTACCTGAGGCTTCCTGGTGATATGGAAGCAAGCTAGAGCTAAGACTTGGGTTTTTTGTTTCCTATGTCAATGATGCTTATAAAACATTCTGTTCTTGTGTTTGCCAAGTCTTGGTGCTTCAAAAAATTTTTTTCTAATACCCAGCATGCTTGGCTAAAATAGAAAATCATCGGAGAGAGCCGATAGAGCCTTCCGTCCTTCCTTCAGGGCCACTTTGGTCACTGCTGGGGTGTCTTCCTGACCCACCATCTGAACAGGTTAGGAAGGGGCCATGGGATCAGGGCTTCTTCAGAGGACAGAAGGCCAGCATGGCAACCTTCCAACTGGTGGAAACCCTGGCTCGCTGAAAAGGACCCTGTGTCTAGTCACGACCTAGCCTTCATGCAGAAAAATGGGAGTGATATTGATTTCTTTAATGCTGTTTCTAAGAAAACCAGATTGCCTTGGCTTAGTGTGGGCACCGTGAACTGGTGCAAGATTTCAGTTTTCAAGTGTAATCAATAGGCAGATTGGAACAGAATGAGCTGGGTAGTTCATTGTTCAGTTCATGCGTGAGAA
This sequence comes from Chaetophractus vellerosus, assembly GCA_004027955.1. Taxonomy (NCBI): domain Eukaryota; kingdom Metazoa; phylum Chordata; class Mammalia; order Cingulata; family Chlamyphoridae; genus Chaetophractus; species Chaetophractus vellerosus. The sequence continues at coordinate 2,440 of PVKH010043963.1, read as the reverse complement.
AATTTGATTTTGGAAAGGAAGATAAAGGTATTTGGATTAGGCTGGCATCTACAAACCATAGCACATTCATTACACACCACAAGTGCTGTGGGATAGCTAATTATTTCCAAAATCAGGTGGGGGGCAGATTTAAGGATGAGAACAATGAGAATAAGAGGAAAAACTTGGTTATGGAAGAGTGAAAGTAGCCTTTTGTGGAGCTGATTTGGTAGTTCACACCAGAGAACTGCCCCTGGTCTCTTTTCTTATATCTTTTTTTTTAATTTATTTTTTATTTTTAAAATTTTATTGATACATATTAATAAAACATAAATCAAAATCCATTCAAAGTGTACAATCAATGGTATTTGGCACAATCCATAATTTTGCATTGATCAATTCGATCAGGTTTAGAGCATTTTCTTTTTTTCTTATATCTTGATGTAGTTTGAAGATGAAAATTCCAGTTCAGGAGGAGATACTTCTCTTTCCCACACCACCAATGAAATGACAACGAGACGTTGTCTCTTCCTTTTGGAAATAACTTGGAACCCTCAGTAATGCTGTTTAGTGAGGCTGGGCAGAGTTAAATTTACACCACGGTTTGGAGTAGGCAGGACCGGAAGAGTACTTGATTCAGGAAGGTAAAATAGGAGGCGTAATTATTCCTTTCCTTTTTTGTTTTGTGAGGTACCAGGCCAGGTATTAAACCCGGGACCTCTTATGTGAGAAGCCAGCACTCAACCACTGAGCTACATTGGCTCCCCTGAGTTGGTTTTTTTTGTTTGTTTGCTTGTTTGTTTTTGTTTTTAAGAGGAACTAGAGACTGAACCTAGGACCTCCCATGTGGGAAGCAGGCACTTAGCTGCTTGAGTCACATCCACTCCCACATAATTGTTTCTTGACTATCTAGGGATTGATTAGCTTCTTTATTACCTAGATTCCCCTTGTCTTTTCTGAATTGCTCTCTTCTTTAAAATATTTTACATCAATTCATTTATTTTAATACATTTATAAAGTAATGAAATAAGAATAAATATGGTAGCAAAATTTGAAAGTCTAGAAAAACAAAAGGAAGAAAAATAAATTATTATATTAAAAACTTTATTGTGGTAACATATAGACAACATAAAATATCCATTTTAACTACTTTGAAGTATACCATTCAGTGGTGTTCGTTATATTCACAATGTTGTGCTACCATCACCACCATCCATTACCAAAAAGAAAAATAAATTATTGATACCATATCACAATCATACCACGCAGAGTGAACCATAATTAATATTTTGGTATATTTCTTTTTAATCTTTTTTCCACATGTACCTTCTTCTTTGCATAATCACACATAGCTGTGATTACACTGTATTTGTAATTGTATAATATGACTATAGCATTGAATGCTTACTGGGTCCCAGGTAATATTTTAAGTACTTTAGACATTAATTTACTTAATTCTCATGATTCTATAAGGTTGTTTTTATTTTTATACTCATTTTACAAGTGTGAAAATCTAGGGGTTAAGTGACTTGTCTAGGGGTATGCTCCAGAAGGCCACGCTAAGCTCTGGACCACCATGTTAGGCTGCAGAAGGCACGCTAAGCTCCAGGCATCACGCCAGGCTCCAGAACACCATGTTAGACATCACAGGGTCATGCTGGTCTCCAGACTACCACAGGAATGTTTCTCTGGAAAATTTCATTTTAATAAATATATTAGTCGGTCAAAGGGGTGCTGATGCAAAGTACCAGAACTCTGTTGGCTTTTATAAAGGGCATTTATTTGGGGTAGACGCTTACAGTTACAAGGCCCTAATGAGTCCAACTCAAGGTACCATAAGAGGTACTTGCTCACCGAATGTCTGTTGCCACGTGTTGAAGCAAGATGGCTGCCGATATCTGCGAGGGCTCAGCCTTCCTCTTTCCTCTTAAGGCCCTGTGGGCCCAGCTTCTTCCGATCTCAGCTGTAGGCTGGCATGAGGCTTGTCCCTCAGGGCTTCTCAGCTGCTCTGTCCTCGTGACAAGGTCAGCTGTAAACTATCAGGCGAATGTCTCGTCTCTCCCTGGGGCTCCAAAACCCAAGTTCTCTCCTCTGCCATATCTTTTTCTATGTGTTTACCATCCTGTGTTCTTGTTTGAGCATCTGTTTGTATAGCCCCCCAACGGGGCGAGGGCTCAACCCTGCACACCCTAATGACATGGTCAAATCAAAGCCCTAATCTTGATTTAATAAAGTAAAAGTGAAACCTCTGAATTTAAAACAATCAAAGGGGTATCATGCCCAGAGGAAAAGACCAGTTTACAAACATAATCAATATTTTTTTGGAATTCATAAATAATGTCAAACTGCCACAATAAGAATACCACATTCCATCAAATGGATATGGTTTAGTTTACATAACCATTTACTTATTTTTGTTTATTATGTTATTTTTAGCTTTTTACTATTATTTAATAATGAT
>PVKH010043962.1:0-10658 GCA_004027955.1 Chaetophractus vellerosus | reverse complement strand
TAACAGTAGGCTATTTCAATTTCAACAGCAATGACTCATAAGGCTAATCATCAATAACAGGGGCCCATCAATGGATTATCCTCCTTTGCCAGTCACTGCCCCTGTACTCAGGGGGATTTTGCTGCTTATCTGGAGAATATGACAGAGATTTCCAAGATGGGAGTTCAGTGTTCTCCCATTTAGTGATTAATAAATCACTCCATGACCATGGCCCATGAGCCTTTGAAAAATTATGTATGACTCTTATGTATGTTCAGGTGGACTTCCTCCCATGCACCCCAACCTTGACACCCCCCCTCCAATGCTTCTCTCCCATCCACATTGTGACCCTTCTGTGATCCATAACCTCTTCAGCTGTGAAGCCATCACAGTATCCAATTGTAATGAATAGGAAAATGAAATAATAATAGTTTTTAAATGTAAGAGTTAAAATATAGGTGAACTTGTTAGTACAAAAATAATTTTATAAAATTAAAAATAGAAATGAAAAACAGAAAAATTCTGGTGTCCAGTCTATTCCATGACACTTTCCTCTTATCACTCTCAGGCAGCCCTCCTTTTATCATTTCTCTTATCGCTAGAGATGCCGAGTAATTTTTCATGTGCCTTTTAGCAATTTGTATTTCTTCCTTGGGGAACTGTCTTTTCAGGTCACTTGCCCATTTTTAAAATGGGTTGTTAGTTGTTTTTATTTTCAAGGTTTAGAATTTCTTTATATATGCAAGATATGAGGCTCCTATCAGATATATTGTTGCCAACTATTTTCTCCCATTGGGTAGTATGCCTTTTCATTTTCCTAATAACATCCTATGAGGTGCAGGAGGTTTTAATTTTGAGGAGATCCTATTTATCTATTTTTCCTTTTGCTGCTCGTGCTTTGGTTGTGAAGTCCATAAAACCATTTCCTATTACAAGGTCCTGCAGATGCTTCCCTACATTTTCCTCCAAGGTTTTATGGTTTTGGCCCTTATGTTTAGACCTTTGATCCACCTTGAGTTAATTTTCATATAGTGTGTGAGATGGTGTTCCTCTCTCTCTCTCTTGCATACGGATGTCCAGTTCTCCATGCACCACTTTTTGAAGAGGCCATTCTCTCCCCATTGAGTGGGCTTGGTGGCCTTGTCCAATATCAGGTGACTGTATATGCATGGATCTGTATCAGAACTCTGAATTTGGTTCCACTGGTCAATGTGTCTATCCTTGTGCCAATACCATGCAGTTTTCACCACTGTAGCTTTGTAGTATGTTTTGAAGTCAGGTAGTGTGATCCTCCAACTTCATTTTTCTTTTTCAACATGTCTTTGGCAATTCGGGGCTTCTTACCTTTCCAAATAAATTTTGAAGTCAGTTTTTCCAATTCCTTAAAAAATACAGTGTTAATTTTTATTGGGATTGCATTAAATCTGAGGATTAGCTTTGGGGGGATAGACATCTTGATGATATTTAGTCTTCCTATCTATGAACAAGGAATATTCTTCCATTTATTTAAGTCTTCTTTGATTTCCTTCAACACCGTTGTGTAGTTTTCTGCATGTAAATCCTTTACATTTTAGTTAAATTTATTCCTAGGTATTTGATTCTTTTTGCTACTATTGTAAATGGTATTTTTTTTGTTTCCTCCTCAGACTGTTCATTGTTAGTTTACAGAAATGCTACTGAGTTTTCAGCATTGATCATATAGCCTGCAACATGAATGAACTCCTTTATAAAATTTAGAAGCTTTGTTGTAGATTTCTCGGGGCTTTCTAGGATAGGATCATGTCATCTTTAAATAGTGAAATTTTTACTTCTTCCATTACAATTTGGATGACTTTTATATCTTTTTCTTGCCTCAGTGCTTGAGCAAGTACTTCTAGGACAATGTTAAATAAGAGCGGTGATAGGGGGCATCCTTGTCTTGTTACTGATCACAGTGGGAAGGCTCTTAGGATTTCCCCATTGAAGATGATGTTAGCTTTGGGTTTTTCGTAAATCGCTTTTACCATCTTCAGGAAGTTTCCTTCTATTCCTATCTTTTGCAGAGGTTTTAATCAGGAAAGGGTGTTGTATTTTGTCAAATGCTTTTTCTCCATCTATGGAGATGACCATGTGATTTTTTTTCTTTCATTTTGTTTATCTGGTGTATTACATTGATTGATTTTCTTATGTTGAACCATCCTTGCATACCCGGGATAAAACCCACTTGGTCATGGTGTATAATGCTTTTGACATGTCGTTGATGTGATTAGCAAGTATTTTGTTGAGGATTTTTGCGTCTAGTTTCATTAGAGAGATTAGTCTGTAATTTTTCTTTCTTGTGGTGTCTGTTAGTCTTTGGTATTAGGGTAATGTTTGCATCATAGAATGAGTTAGGGAGTTTTCCTTCTATTTCTATTTTTTGGAAGAGTTTAAGCAGGATTGGTGTTATTTCTTTTTTGAATGTTTGGTAGAATTCAGCTATGAAGCCATCTGGACCTGGGCTCTTCTTAGTTGGGAAGTTTTTGATGACTGAATCTATCTCTTTACTTGTAATTGGACTGTTGAGTTCATTGATTTGTTCTTTTGTCGGTGTAGGCTGCTTGTGAGTTTCTAGGAATTTGTCCATTTCCTCTAAATTATCATTCTTGTTGGCATATAATTTTTTAAAGTATCCTCTTATGATATTCTTTATTTCGGTAGGGTCAGTAGTGATATCCCTTTCTTCATTCCTTATTTTGCATATTTGCATTTGCTTTCTCTTTTTCTTTGTTAGTATGGCTAAGGGTTTGTCAATTTTATTGATCTTGTCAAAGAAACAGCTTCTGGTTTTGTTTACTTTTTCTAATGCTTTCTTATTTTCTATTTCATTTAGCTCTGCTTTGATCTTAGTTATTTCTTTTTTTCTGCTTCCTTTAGGATTAGTTTGTTGTTGTTTTCCAATCCTTTAGGTGTGCAGTTAATACTTCAATTTTAGCTCTTTCTTCTTTTTTAATATACGCATTTAGAGATACAAATTTCCCTCTCAGTACTGCTTTGGCCGCATCCCATAGGTTTTGATATGTTGTGTTGTCATTTTCATTCAATTTGAGGTAGCTACTGATTTCCTTTGAAATTTCCTCTTTGACCCACTGTTTGTCCAAGTGTGTGTTGTTTAATTTCCATATCTTCATTCCAAATCTTGTTCTCTGGCCCTTAGTGATTTCCAACTTCATTCCATTGTGGTCAGAGAAATTGCTTTGTATAATCCCAATTATTCTGAACTCATTGAGAGTTGTCCTGTGGCCTAGAATGTGCTCTATCTTGGAGTATGATCCACGTGCATTCGAGAAGAATGTATATACCACTGTATTAGGATGCAGCATTTGGTATATATCTATCAGGTCCAGATCTTCTAATGTATTATTCTGCTTCTTTGGTTCTTTATTGATTTTCTGTCTAGATGTTCTGTCTAATGGTGATAATGGTGTATTGAAATCCCCCACTAAAATTGTGGAAGCATTTATTTCTCCACTTAGTTTTTCCAGTGTTTGCCTCACATATTTGGAGGCACCCTGATTAGGTGCATAAATGTTTATGATTGTTCTTTCTTCTTGAAAGATTACCCCTTTTACTAATATATAGTGTCCATCTTTGTCTGTTTTGATTGTTTTGCATTTAAAGTCTAATTTGTCCGATATTAGAATAGCTACTACTGCCCTTTTTTGGTTATTATTTGCTTGTAAAATTGTTTTCCAGCCATTTACTTTCAGCCTCCTTGAATCCCTGGGCCTAAGTTTGGTTTCTTGTAAACAACATATAGATGGGTCATATTTCTTTATCCATTCTGCCTATCTGTGTCTCTTGACTGGAGAGTTTAATCTGTTAACATTCAGTGTTACTACTTTCAATGAATTTCTAACATCTGCCATATTTTCTTTCAGTTTATGTATGCCCTATGTTGTTTTTGTTTCTATTTGAGTCATTATTGTTGTTACTACACTCTCCTCCAACTCTCTCTCTCCTGATTTTTCCTTTCACCATTTAGAGCTTCTTTTAGTATTTCTTGAAGTGTAGGTTTCTTGTTGGCATATTCTTTTAATTTATGTTTATCTGTGAATATTTTGAACTCTCCATCATTTTTGAATGCCAGCTTTGCTGGATAGAGAATTCATGGTTGGAAATTTTTTTCTTTCAGTGTCTTGACTATTTCATACCACTCTCTTCTTGCCTCAATTGTTTCAGCTGAGAATTCAGCACTTAGTCTTATTGTACTTCCTTGTATGTAATGGATCTCTTTTCTCTTGCTGCCCTGAGTATTTTCTCTTTGTTTTGAGCATTGGACATTTTGACAAGTATGTGTCCTGGGGTTAACCTGTTGGGATTTATACTGTTTGGGGTGTGGTGTGCTTCCTGGATATGTACATCCATCTCCCTCATTAGGGTTGGGAAGTTTTCAGCCATTATTTCCTTCAAAACTCCTTCTGTTCCTTTTCCCTTCTCTTCTCCTTCTGGGATGCCTATAATGCGTTTGTTTGTGCATTTTGTGTTGTCAGTTAAGTCCCTAAGTCCCTGTTGGTTTTTTTCTACCTTTTTATCTATCTTGTCTACTATCTGTTTGATTTCAGATGTACTGTCTTCCAAATCACGAATCCTTTCTTCTGATTGTTCAAATCTGCTGTTATGTGAATCCATCATCTTTTTGATTTCTTGGATTGTGCCATTCATTGGCATCATATCCGTTATCTTTTTATGCATGTTTACAATTTCTTCAGTATGTGCTCCCAGTGTCTTCTTAATATCATTAATCTCTTCCTTGATTTCCAGAAGTTGGTCCATGTTTAGTTGTTCTATGTTTTGCTTCACTTCCTGATTTTTGGTTTGTTCTTTGCTGTTGTCTGTGTCTTCCATTTTCTCAGTATGGCTTGTAAATTTTTGTTGCCCTCTGGTCATCATTTTATCTCGATTGGTTTGTTCAGTTGATTAGCTTCTCTCTTTGCTCTAGGGTTTTATTTAGCTTGTAATTCTGTGTGTGTGTTAAGATTTCTCATTGATGCTTTCTTCCCCTTGTTGTATTTCCTTGCTTTTTCCTATGTTCCTTTGAAGGAATATTAGGGCCAGAGCATTCAAAAGGAGTGAAAAAGGAGAAGGAATAATAATAATAATGATAAGATTTGGAAGAGGGGCCTTATTAGATTACCAAATTGAACATTTAACTCATGTAGGCAGCATAGAGTGATAGGGGGAAAATTGGAGTGCCTACTCCAAATAGAGAAAAAAATATAGAGAGCATTTTATATGACCAGAATGATGAAAGAGAGAACTGGTAGTGAATAGCCTGAAAGAAATAAGCTATTATAAAATGAAAGAAATAAAAGAGAACAGAATAGCCAAGAAAGAAGTTAAGAAGGGTGAAATTGGGAGCTAGTGAACAAAGGTGGAAAATAAGAACCACGACAGAAAGTTGAAGGTAGAAAGATGAAGGAAGGAGAGGAGATTGTGTTGGTAGACACAATCAGTATGCACAGAGGATGAAAGTCAAGAATAAAGAAGACCAGCAAAGAAGAAAAAAGCTATTCAGCACCTAATTAAACAACAAATAAGCAAACAAACAATAAAAACCAACCAACCAACCAACCAACAAACAAACAAACAAAAAAAAAACAGAGGTAAACTGCATTCCCTTTGGGGACTTGTGGAGCCTCTCAGCCTGTGTTCATTAATCAATTGCCTTGCAGCCTTCTCTCTGGAGGCTTTGAGGCAGAATTTAGCAATTAAAGCAGGTCTATATGTTTCTATTTATTTTTTTGTGTAATTAGGGACCTTAAAGAACTCCTCTTCTAGATCACCCCCTCCTTTGAGGGGACCCCAAATAGGTTCATGGAAACCTGTCTATTATTTCCCCCTGTCTAACTTCCCTGGGCAAGCTGTGTTACTCCACCCAGAACATTTAATTGCTGTCCCTTGCATCTGCACCCCCGGTAAGCAGTTTCACCAGTCCCCTCAACTCAGCACTGCTTCCAGCTGGCTGATTTTTTCCTTGTAAACACTTGTGGGTTCTGGCAACCAAACCCACAGAAACTCTCTCCACCCCCTGTCAGATCTTCCCACTCTTGGTGCTTATTACCCCCCTCACAGGTCTACTGGTGAGGTTGTGAACTTCCCAGGCCCCCTTCCTGGGAACGGGACCCTACCACCTGTGTTTCTGGCTGGGACGAAAAGAACTCACGATTTTATGTTGCACGGTTCAACTCACACTCCAGTTGTCTTCAGACCAATGGAGTCAATATTCCCATGGCCCATGCTCCCCACAAAGACCATGCTTCCAGGCTCCTGCTCCCAATCAGCTGTCCCCTACCTCAGAGCTGGTGAGTGCAAACCTAAACTGATGACACCATCTTGACTCCCATTTAAATTAAGCTTTTCTATTCAAAATTCAACTGGTACATTTGGCATGAGAGAAGGCATTTATCAATAACTAATTAACACTGAATAGTTCTTTTCTCTTTCATTAGATTTGGAACTTCCCTGTAGGAGGTATAGAATGTTATAATTACTGCTTTATCCTCAACTTTACCTAATTTTCATTGGTTTCTAATAAATATGATATGAACATATTTTAACTGAGAATGAACAAATTAATTATTTATTCCTTAAATGCCTTTGGCACCAACCAGTCTTCCATCACTGCTCATTTATAGTCCCACCCAAATTTCCTTGGAAATTTGAATCATCATGTATTACTTAGCATTTAGAATCACATCATTTTTGCATCAATGTCCAAATACTATTATAATTAAGGACTCCTAAATCTAACACCTAAAGCCACACTGCTACATATTTCTCTCAGTTTTTCTGAAGGATAAACTGAAGGCAAAAATTGAAACCAACTAGAAATCTACCTGTGATAGTGATGTGTACCATCAGATCTCAGGTTGGTGGTTACTGGGAAAACTTTGCTGGAAGCAATGCACCTTCAAGGATCAGTGAGGAAGTATATGAGGGATGTTTCCTTCCCAGACAGGCATTTATAGTGAACAAACCCCATGTGATTGGACACTCTAATCAAATCAAGTGTATCCAATCACCTTTGGTCTTCTTACCATTTCCAATCATTTACAAAATTTCATAGCAACCTGTGTGTATTTTAGTAATACAGATTTTATACAAGTTCAAAAAATGAGGGCATATGTCAATATACTATCTATATCTTTCTGCATTTTGCATTTTGATTCAAATAATTCCTGGAAACTCTCCATTTGGACACATATACTATAGCCTAGTTAATTCAGTTTCACTCTGTTTACCACTGATTTGTATTATATGTTCATTTCTATTTTAATCCCTTCTCCTTTCAGCTGACATTTGTGTTTTTCCCAGCATTTCCCTTCCATTAGTTTTTTTTAAAGATTTATTTATTTTATTACATATCTCCCCTTCCCCCCACTGCGGCGACGCACCGAGAGTGGTCACTGCGCAGGCACGGCTTTCCCCACTTGTGGGTGGTCTCTGCATCTGTTCACGGCTGGCTTTCAGTTTGCGGGTGGCTGGCTGCACTCCACCCGTGGGTGACCTGCCCTGCCCATGGTGGCTCTTGCCCTGTCTGTGGCAGCTTCTTGCCCTGCCCATGGTGGCTCCGGCCCACCCATGGTGGCTTGCCATTCTCAAGGTGGTCTGCCCGCTAGAAGAGGTCCCCAGGAATCGAACCCAGGGCCTCCCATGTGGTATGCTGGTGCCCTATCCACTGGGCTATCGAGCCGGCCCCTTCCATTAGTTATAATGTGGATATTGTTGGGGGCATACACTTATTGATATGAAGAGAATATGAAGAATTGAAGAGCTATGTCATTGTTTGGGATATTTTCAAATATCATGCAAGTGACCATCATGTCCTCCAAGTGGAGCACTAACCCAGTGTGAGGTGCTGGGTTAGGCCCTGGGTCCAGTGGTGAAAATGATCAACTTTCCCCCTGCTTTCCAGGAGCTCAGAGTATGCAGGAAGAGATGGAAGAAATTAGTAAACATATACATGTGAAAGAGAAGAGCAAGTGCCATAATGAAAACCAAGCAGGGTGCTGAAAGGGGGGCTGGGAGATGCTAAGTGGGTTTCCCTGAAAGGAGTCACTGAGGTGACATTTATGCTGCATCCAGAATGAGTAACAGGAGCTAGCCATGCACAAGTCTGTGAACAGTGAGTCAAGAGAAGGCACAAGTTTGCAGACTCTGAGGCTGAAGTGAGGTTGGCCTGAAAGGACGTTAGAAAAGAGGTCAGTGTAGATGGAGGGAACTTGGGAGGAGAGGTGGGGTGGGAGGGAGGAGGAGAGGGAGAGATCTTGGGGCTTGGTAGATTATATTTGTTATCTATTAGTATGTGACAACACTACCCCAAAATGTAGTGGCCTACAATAACAAATGTTTTTATTGCACAGTTTTTGGCAACAAAGAATTCAGGCAAGCTTAAGCTATGTAATTTTGCTCCGATGGTTCTCCCAAGCCTGAGAAGTTGTCCCAAAAGAGGTTTGACTTGGAAAAGATCTACTTCCAAAGTCATTCACGTGTTATTAGCAGTTTGGCCTGAGGGCTTGAATTCCTTTCTGTCTGTTACCTGGGCCTTCTCTCAGTTTACTGCAACATGATTCTCTGCACCTCATAGCCTGTTTCCCCAGAGTGAAATATAAGAGGAAGATAGAGAATTAGAGATAAATATAGAGATAAAGGTAAAGAGAAAAAGAGAAAACTAACAAGACAGAAATCACTGGTGTTTTGTTTATCAATCTTGGAAATGATATATCATCACTTTGGTCATATTCTCTTGATAAGAAGAGAGTTACTAAGTCCAGTTCACACCTAAGAGGATGAGATTAAACAAGAACATGTATATCAAGAGGCACAGATCCTTGGAAACTATTTGAAGAATTTCCACAATATAAAGTAAAAGAAGGCATTTGATATGACTTTAAATACAATTGGTATCCATTGAAGGGTTTTGATTCAGATGGCAGTATTTGATTTTCATTGAATTTCAGAGCCATTTTGTTAGAGTCTGGGAAATGAAATCAAGAAGATAAGTTACTTTACCATGATCAAGAACCAACCCTATTTTGCGTTGAACTCTCTGCTACTTCCTATTTCTTCATATAAGATTTCCATCTCTAAAATTCATGTATTAGTGATCTGTCACATTAGCTCATGTGTTTTAAAGGTATTATTCCATATACACCTGCTAAAGACCCTAATATGTGGAAGTTGGCAGCTTGGGAGGAAGAGGGAATATGCTTTGCTTCTGGTGCAGAAGTTTCTATGACCAGCAGTTAGGACTTGTGGCTTTCAAGATGAACTCTGGAGTTGCATCAGCAGTAAATGGTGTGTGTGGGGGGAAAGGTGGAGGAATATAAAAATTTCAAAACTTATGCTGTACAAAGAAAAAGGCCAAAGGAAGATTATTAGGAAATGGCCTAAGGGCAGGGAGTACTGTGCATCATCAATCCCCCTGTAGGAGTCCCATGGTCTGTCCTTTCTCTTAGATTTGAATCCTTCTGAGATCTTGGTCTCTGATGTCAGAATTCCTTTCCCTTCTACATTCATTCTGGAGTAACATTTATGATGCAGCTTCTGAATGCACAACTGACCTTGTTTTATAAGATTTATTCCTCTCAGTGAACTGGGATTTATGCAATTCCTTGCACAATTTGTTTTAACCCAGAAATTCCCTAGAAAGCTGCCAGGCTCTTTTTCTAGTCCTTGGAGGCCACTCCTCTCTTACTGGGTCCTGATTGATTCACAGTGAGCTCTGGTGTTTGGATCAGTGTCCTTATTCCTTGCCATGGAAGGAAACTCAGACTTTTCCTCACTGGCCAAGGTTACACTGTGGTTCTCAGGTCCACTATCTGGTGATTTCACCAGTTTACACACTCAATTGTGTTGTTACTGACATATCCTAAAAGAGACACCAGGCCCCAAGCCCTTAGAGTTCACAGCCCCTGTGATGGTGGTAGTCTTTATCCTAAGTCTTGCACTGTGGTTATGCCCAGAGGGTAGGAACCTATCTGCTGGAGAGAGTTCAAATATGTGACATGTCATGAGTGAGGGAAGGAGGTGGTCACTAAGACTGATGACCTACAGTCATTACCAATTAAACATTGCAGCCCATCAAATCCAGGTGGTAAAGTCCCTGCCTGAGCTCACCTGAATGTCCTTTCTGGGTTTTCCCATGAGCTGGACCTAAAGGGTTAACCACTGGCCCTGCCTTGAACATCCAAGGTCTTAAGGATTTTGAACATCATCCCTTGGTTTAGAATGGGGAGATACAGATTAATTGTAGGGTGATTCTGAGTTTTCAGTTGTGAACATTTCTCCATTGTTCCCCAATTCCCCAGGGCTCCAGTTATCACCAAGACACCCATGGTGGCCTCTTAATAACAGGTGAAGAACAGAGCACATACCCTAGTTCCCAAAAGTACAGACCCTTGGTGACATGGCACAGTCATTCATGGATGTGATTTGTTAAATAAACCACAAGTACAGCTGTGCTTTCCCCTCAAAGACAGAAGTGCCAGTTCTCAAAGCTAGTCCAGGACATGGAGGAGGTCATTGGTGTCTGAGGACTTTAACCTACACAGTGGGGAGGCTCCTGAGAGCAGACACCATGTAGATACATGTACTAAAGCTAGTATAATCTGTTATGGCAGAGGATGGATTTTTGCTGCATTTTTGGGCTTCCACTG
>PVKH010043960.1:0-10660 GCA_004027955.1 Chaetophractus vellerosus | reverse complement strand
ATAAAACTCTTTGTATGAACATATGCTTTCCTTCTCTTGAGTAAATACTTTGGGGAGGAATGACTAGATCATATGATAGGTATACATTTGACTTTTAAAGAAACTGCCACGCTATTTTTCAAAATTGTTGTACAATTTTGATTTTACATTAAGGTCTTTGATTCATTTTAGTTGGATATTTATATATAGTGAAAGATATGTATTGAAGTTCTTTGTTTGGCATATGGATATCTAATTTTTCAAAAATCCACTTTCTCCACTGAATTACCTTTGTACTGTTTTAAAATACTAGTTGCTTGTTTATATGTGGATCTATTTCTAGTTTCTCTATTCTGTTCAATTTATCTATTTGTCTAGATACTACAACTCTTGATTAGTTTAGCCTTCTAAATCTAGTGGAGTTTGTCCTCCAACTTTGTTCTTCCTGTTTAAAGCTGTTTTGACTATTCTAGGTCCTTTGTATTTCCATATCAATTTTAGAATAAACTTGCCAATTTCAACCAAAATAGCCTACTGAAATTTTTTTGGAATTGCATTGAATCTATAGATCAATTTTAGGTGAATTGACATCTTAATATAGGGAATTTTGCCCCATGTTCAAAATATATTCTTCCATTTATTTGGCAATGTTTTGTAGAATTCAGTGCACGTTTTTTTCATATAATTTGTCAGACTTATTTCTAAGTACTTCTTATCTTTATGCTATTAAAATAGTCTTATTTTAAATTTCACTTTCCAATTATTCATTGCTTGTATATAGAAATACAATTGATTTTTTTATATTTAGCTTACATTCTGCAGTCATGTTAAACTCATTTATTAGTTTTCGTAGCTATTTTATAGATTCCACTGGTTATTATTAATAGATAACCAGGTCATCTGTGAATAAGTCAGCTTTACTTTTTTTCTTTCTCATCCAGATGTGTCTTTTTTTCTTGCCTTATTGTGTTGGATAGACCTTACACTGCAATATAAAATAAAAGTGATGAGTGGACATCCTTGGTTCTCCTTTTTTTTATTTTTTTTTTACATATTTTGATCTTATGACATTTTTTCTTAATCGTTCAAGATTAAATATGATGTTGGTTTTCTATAGGTGTCCTTTCTTGGGTTAAGTTCCCTTCTGTTCCTAGTTTACTTAGAGTTGTTTTCAGGAATGGATACTATATTTTGTCAAATAATTTTTCTAGACCTATAGAGATGATTATATGCTTTTTTGTTAGTTTGTTAATATGGTGAATTACATTGACTAATATTTTCAATGTTAAACCACTCTTGTATTCATGGGATGAGATCAACTGGACCATGATGCATACTTTTTTTTTAACATATTGCTGGATCCAATTTGCTAACATTTTGCTTAGTATATTTGCATCAATGTTTATGAAGGTTAGTGGTATGTAGTTTTCTTTTCCTGTAGTATACTTGTTGGTCATGGTATCAGGATAATGTAGATGTCAAAAGTGAGCTTAGAAGTACTCCCTCCTTTTCAAGTTTTTGGAAGAATTTATGTAAAATTAGTGTTTTCTCTGTTAAATGTTTAGAAGAATTTCCCAATGTAGTCATCTGGGCATGGAATTTTCTTTGTTAGAAGTTATTTAATTAAATGTTTTATCTTTTTCAGAGGTATATACAAGTTGTCTGTTTCTTCTTACTGAGCTTTGGTAGTTTGTATCTTTTAAGTAATTTTCTTTTCATCTAACTTGTTGAATTTATTTGCATAAAATTGTTCATAATATACACAATTTTCCTTTTAATATCTGTAAAATATGTAGTGATGTGCCCTCTTCCATTTCTGATATTAGTGGTCTGTATTTTCTTTTTTAAATCTATCCATTTGACTATCATTTTATCAATTTTATTGATTTTCTCCAAGTACTAGCTTTTGGTTTCATTGATTTACTTTATTATTTATTTTATATTTCATTGATTTCTGCTTTTGCATTTATTATTTCCTTCTTCTATTAACTTTGGGTTTAATCTATTTTCTTAATGTGTAATCTGGTGCTATAAATTTTCCCTTTAGTAATGACTTAGAACTATTCCACAAATTTGGGTATGTTGTATTTTCATTCTTGTTCAGATTAAAATACTTTCTAATAATTCTCTTGATTTATTCTTTGACCCATAAGTTATTTAATTATGGTTTGTTTCAAAATATTTGTGGATTTTTGAGGCAACTATCTATAATTGATTTTTTTTTTTAAGGAGGTACCCGGGATTGAACCCAGAACCTCATACAAGGGAAGCATACGCTCAACCACTTGAGCTACATTTGTTCCCATGTTGTTGGTTTCTAATTTCATCAAGATGAGAGAAATTACTTTGCATGAGGTGAACCCTTTAAACACTGAGCAGCAAATAGTCTCTCTTGGTAAATATTTTGTGTGCATTTGAAAAACGTGTGTGTTTTGCTGTTGTTGGATAGACTGTTTCTCTAAATGTCAATTATGTCAGATTGGTTGAGAATGTTGTTCAAAAATTTAAAAAAGTTGAACTGCCTTTAACTTTTCTTATAGTGTAGGTCAGTTAGGGATCAATTTTTTCCTTTTTTTTTTGGTCTGAATATATCTTTATTTGTCTATGTTTTTGAAACATATTTTTGCCAGTATTAGAAACTTAGGTTGACAGGCTGGTTTGTTGTTTTTTTTTCTTCAAGTTTTTTAAGCTTGTTGCTCCACTGTCTTCTCACTTGCCTTGTTTTCTGAGAAAAATCTGCTGCTATGTTTAACTTTTCCCCTTTGTCTGTAATATGTATTATCTTTCTAGTTGTTTTTAAAATGTATCTTTATCTTTGAGTGGTTTGATTGTGATGTCCCCTAGCATGGTTTTCTTCATGATATTTTTGTGCTTGGGGTTTGTTGAGCTTCTTAGATCTATAGGTTGCTATTTTCATGACAATGGAAAACATTTGGCCTTTTTTTGTTCCAAAATAATTTCCCCCATATCCTTTTTCTGGGACTACAGTTTAGTATGTATTAGCCTGCTAGACATTCCACACATATCTGATCTCCTGTTCATTTTTTAAAAATATTTCTTTTTGTCTGTGTTTCATTTCTATGTCTTCAAGTTCACTAATCTTTTGTTTTGAAATATCTAATATGCCATTAATCCCATCCATTGTGTTTTCCATCTCACCCATAGTTTCATTTTTAGAAGTCCAGCTTAGGTCTGTTTTATATCTTTCATGGTTCTATTGAGCTTTTAGAAAATTTGGAATACAGTTACAATATTAGTTTTAATCTTTGTCTGATAATTTACTATGTGTGTTACTTCTGGGTCATTTCCAGTTGAATCATTTCTTACCATAAAAGTTGCATGTTCTTGCTTCTTTGCATGACTAGCAAATTTTTTATTGGAGGGAAATCATTGAGAATCGTAACTTAGAAGGTGCTAGATATTTTTGTATTTCCATAAATATACTTAAACCATATTCAGAGACATAGTTAATTTTCATGGAGAAAGTTTGATTAATTGGGGTCTTACTTTTAAGATTTGTTAGACAAGAACAAAGCAGTGCTCAGTCTAGGACTAATTGTTCTCTATTACTAAGGCAAGCGTATACTCAAAACTCTACCCAATGCCCCATGAAAGAATACTGTCTCTGAATAAAATCAAGAGATTCATGACAAGCTGGTCACAGGGCTAGAAGCAGGAAAAGGAGTCACAGAAAACTAAATATTAAAATCTGGCAGAATATAAATGTACCATGGAATAAAAAGAAGATTCACGAGTTGGGAAAGAGATAGAGGATGGAAAAGGGCTAAAGTGCTCAAATGCGTAGTATGGTTGTGTGTGCATGACCTTTTGCATCTCACAAATGAAAACTGTAAATATATGTTGTCCTTATCTGTCAGATTGAAGAGTTTCTTTTTCTGTGTACATTTTTTTTCAATCCTTGAATTTTTTTAAATTTTTGGTCAAGAATCCATTTTTTGTGCTGCTTCCACAGCCATGTTAATATGTGTGTACACTTTCAACTGTAGTAGTTCACACAATTAACTCTGGCTGAATCCAGAGAGGTTTAAGTGACTTTTCCCAAATTCAGAGGCAAATGTTCAAAATGTGAGAAATATACTGTGTCCTGAAACTAATGGAATTGCAAGACAAATTTTAAAGGGCTTTATCTACTAAAATATCAGCATCTCTAAGCTATTCAGTATAAGAAAACTTTTAAAGAAAAACATCTGGTAAAAGGTTTTTGTATGATTCCCATAAAAGGTGGAGCACTATGTTTTAATATAACTTATATTTCTAACATAAACTAATAGACCATATTCAAAAAGTAAGAGTGCATCTCTCATCATACACTACTGCTATGCAATAAAATACCAACTTTTCTTTCCAGAGGAAAAAATATATCATTAAACATAAAAACTTGGGATAAAACCCACAATATGAAAGTTACTGCCTTAATGAAATATTAAAATTGCATCAGGAATACTGTTCTAGCATTAAAAATAAACAATAACATTTCTTCCTAGTTATGGTTCACTTCAATTCTTTAAAAATTAATTATTACCTCTTTAAATATTTGATTAAATTAGATTTCACTGGGCTATCACTACCCACAAAACACATAGTATTGTGTGTGAATTCTCATATCTCAATTTCTAATATACTTTATCATGTTATTTAATTCTGTGGTGAATTCTTCGATTTTTTTTTTTGCCTTGATAGCTTTAAAAAAAATGAACACAACTAAAGCTCTCTCATTTTGAATATAAATATAGTATATTTTAAGAAGCTCCATAAAAAGTGAAAAGTGTGACAATAATATTTGGTATTTCCCTCTCATATATTGTCTGACTTTCTCACAAAGTCAATTGCAATTGCACTTCTAAATCATATCCTTTAAATCCTATATAATTGTAAGGCATGAGCAGTTCAATCCAGCTGTCCATAGCATATACATGTTTACTGCCAAGTCAAGCATTTTTGGCACCTATCTATAGATTGGTAATAAAAATGTTTCCAAGGAAAATGAGAATGTTTCTCACTGTGTTCAATTTTTCTGGATTCAGAGTAAATCACTGAGCCCTAACTAAGCTAAACAGCATGCTATATAGATGTAATCACCTAGTTATTAGTATAAGTACTGAGTTTACTAAGCTACCCTTTTCCTTTACAGAGAATTGCCTTAACAGGATTTGGGATTTGTAATGTGCTAGAATTTGCAAAACCATTTATGCTATTCAATTTCAAATGTCTGTCAATGATTTTTGGAAATTATTCCAAAGGTTATAGCCAGAGAAGGAAAACTGGTTTGTCTTTATAAATATTGGAGAAAAGCAAAGGAGTTGGTAGGTTTGATCAAGGATCCCATATATGAGTGGCCTTTGATTTAGGCAGAGTCTAATTCAGGGCAATTGATCACATATCAAGGGGAGAAAACCTTATGACCTAATGATAAAGGACTGGATTTTCTTCAGATTAAAATCATGTCTCTCTTACAATGTAACAGTATCCTATTCTTAAGCCTCCTCTCCAATCTACTTCCATCTTTTTACTTCCTAGTTCTGCCAGTAGCACTGTAATTTTTCCCAGGAAACCTGCTTGGAAATGTTAGACTCATCTCCCACGCACTCAGATATCTAAGGCCCCCACATTTTTTCTGTTGTCAAGCCTAGCATAGCAGACTCCTGGCTGTTACTTGCCCAATCCACAACTTGATGTTTCTCTTATGAAATATAAGCCAGGCAGTTCACATTCCTTCAATTCCCTACATTTTCTTTTATTCAGCAGGCAATATACACCTTCTGCTTGTACTGTATTTGGAATCACTGCATAATTCACTTTTATAAGGGCACATTTATACTGTTATGTTTACATAATGCAGTACAAACGATTCTCTCACGCGCGCCCTCCCTCTCTCTTTTTTCTTTTCCAGGAAACCCATTTTACCTCTTAATCTAGCTTCCCTCTGAAGCACATCAGAAGAATCAAAGATTATGTCCCTATTCTTGGCACTAGTCTCATCAGACTTCCAGAACCTCTTGCTAATGGTCTGAGAAATCTTCTTGACTGCTTACGACATGTTCCTGGAATATCATTATTTCAAAATACACATATGAGTGGGATAAGAGTGCAGTTTGATGCTCTGGCTTATCCAATTCTACTCCTTGCCTCTGACAGGGAAACCTCCTGAAACATGATTACCTATTCTTTTTGGTCACTAAATTTAGACATGGTAACAATCTTAGTGCTAGACTTCTCCCAGTCTTGCAATTTTGGTATTTTAAATGGATTCTCACTTTCTGTCACTGATTTCACAGGCGGGCTGGTCAAGTTTCTTTCCTGGGCAGGCCTCCTCACTTGGATTTGGTCTTCCCTGATGGTAACCTTTAATAGACACCTAGAACAAAATCCACAAACACCGTCAGTTGAGGATCTATCCAATAATTAATAATTTTCAGAAGTGGATATTTTCACAATACCTCTTGAAACTTTGCACCAATTAATAAAAGTGAATACGTTAGTTGTTTTTTATGACTAATACAAATTCTTCATGCTTCAGCTCAGTATTTATCTCAGTGAAAAATCGGTAGATCAAGAAGGCTTTTTAAAATATAAGCTACAGCAAATCATATGAAATTGCCATTTTCATTGGACAAAAATGGGTGTGTCTCAGTAATGAAATAAGGTTCAACTTAATGCATTCCCAAACCTCAAAATGCTTTTCTCTGTTCTTCTTTTACCTCGTAAGAGTCTCTAAATTCATCTCAAAGTCCTTTCTCTTTTTATAGGAGATCCATCAAACTCATGAAGCCAGACAAAGCACCTCATGAAGCAAGATTAACCTCTAAAGATTAGACAGAATATCTATATTAAGTATTGAAGAATCCCAAACCTTTCCACATTCTGCATTTCTCTTCTTTATTGTAATGTTTCACTTTTTTATTAATAGCACAGATCCAGTTGACTATCTAATATCACATAACATTTGGGAAACAATAAATTATAATTTCTCGCATTTATATTATGCTTCCTCTGAGAATTTCATCTCATAGACATTGTCTTATTAATATTCAAAATTCCCCTGAAAAGTAGGTAGAGGTTATTATGTTGAGCACTGATAAAACTGCAAAAAGTAAAGGTGCAGTCCAGCTGCCTTTGCTTCTCCATTTGATCCTCACTTGAAAAAGACAAGAAAGAAAGCTAATAGTTGAAATTGAAGCTGATAGATTGGAGAGTTCAATAGGCTTCTTCTCAATAGTAATATAAAATCTATGAGCTTGGGACCACATCTGGCACCATTACATTCTTAGCTACTGAGAAGAGTGTCTTATACATAGAAAGAGATTATTAAATATTTTTGAATAAATAAAAATATCTGAGAGCCTAATAATTGTGAAATATTTCATGTCTTTTGTCATAATTGGGCTATTTTACTACAACCACAGGAAAATAGATCTACCTAAACAATTATAAGAGCATATTTTACATTAAAATATATATATATGAATGCTGTTACTAAAACATGAATTATTAATTCTTTTCTATAGAAGAGGAAACTGAGGTACAGGAAGAAAGATGGGGGTAATTTTCACAGAGTCTCAGATATGGTAATGGGCAGAGACTGAATTAAATCCCTGGACTATATAGCTTCTAAGCCTAGTTCTTTTTGCTGTACTACCCTGCATTTTCATTTCATTATGAATTTTTACCTTCTTTTTAATGTATTTAAAATGCAAGTTAATTGGATCTAATGAATAGTTTCATTCACTTGTGTTGTTCTCATCATATAGCCATCATTTCAGCCCTTCTTATATTAGGGCTTTTACTAATATGGATGTAGAGAAGAAAGAGGATGACTGCAAAAGATGAAAACGGTGGGGAGAAAAAACCCACTCATTGATCAAGCCAATTCTCCAGGATTTGGCAGAAATTTGCATAAATTTAGCTCTAAAAGATGGAAAGATGGTGCCTATAATTTTTGTAATTACAATCATCCTTCAATCCCATCCCGTGCAAAGAAATCACATGTCCAAAAGAAAAAAAAAAGTGGCATGAAGGAATGAGACATGGGTTCTGAATGGAAACAGGCCCGAGACTTTTCCAGTTGGATGAAATCAAACGCAAATGACATGGAAGGGTGAGGAAGTGCCTTTTTATTTTGCATATAAATGCTGGAAGGGTACCAAAAATGATGGTGAATAGTTCTCCTAGTAAGGATGTTTGCAAATCGGTTCCAACTTGGCATCATTCAGGACACTGGAGGGTAAGCCTGAGAGGTTGAAGCAGAGTCATGTTGCATGTCTTTCACAGACACATAGTTCATTTGAACTAACACAAAGAAAAATCTTCTTGTAAGGCTCTACTATCTTCCAATATGCATCCTGAGATCCATTTATGAAGTTACAATGGGTTATAAATAAATGATATAGGTTCAGCCTTGGATTTCTCATATTTGAATGGAAATCAGTGCTCCAAGGAGGAAGGTTCTGGTTGGTCAATAAACACCAAACGTGAACTCCACATTTCTCCACTTTTGTGATAAACACAGTACAGATAGGAATACAAGGTATTTTTTTCTCTTATAAGGCAACAACTGAGCTCAGTAATTCATTTGTATCTTCTACTATAGCTTGAATGAGGGAAAGTCACAACAGCAGACATATGAATCTTAGCAGACATTCTTTTATTTTATGAGATTATATTTAATGTAATAAGGTAACACTTAAAAGCTAGTATACTCAGTTGAAATACATAAAAAATGCAAGCAGAACAAATAAACATGAGCATAACTGGATTAGAAGATAAAACAAAAATAAGGGAATGCAAAATCAGTTAAAACACTGAAAACTGAAGTGGTTTTGCATGCACAAGTCAGTCATTTTACAGATCCAAGAACCACTGTATTTTGGTATCTCAGGTAGGAAAAACTAGTATTTCTAGACATCATCACCCCTGAAAATGCCTACATCTCTATTTCTTAATGTAGTATTGACACTTAACAGGTACCCAATAAATGCTTATGGAAAGTTGAACATATTAATTGAAAAATTGATAATGAAGCAGTCTAGTTTTTTGAGCTTAGTAGACTATAGATATGTACTTGGACACTAGAATTTGAATATCTATGATATTATAGCAGATATATCTGAATAAACATTACACAGCTTGCATCTCTCATACACTTTCACATTGAAGCAGTTTTGTAAAATGGAAAGGGCTGGAATGTACAATCGACACTCTTGAATGCAGGTGATAGCTCAGTTATTCACCATGCAGCTAGCTGCTTTTTTCTTTACCTATCGGAGTCTCAGTTTGTCTTTGCATTACATGGAAATAATATCTCCTAGCTCACAGAGCTGTTGCATATCATAAGACAATAACTATAAAGTGTCAAGTGTAAGAAAGACACTTGACAAAAAGAAGTGATTACTGTTCTCAAAAGGCCTGTCACAATATATGCATTAGTATCTGTTGGGTTACTGAAAGAAGAAATGAACAAACAAATGTCTCTATTAACTGTATTGTGAAATAATCAGAGCACATAACAATATCAAATGAAGTTACCATTGCACAAAAAGTCCTACTGATTAATGGAGATTAAATGGCAATGATAATGCTGATGCCAGAGAAAGCAAATCTCCTGAATCTTGGATCCATGCTCTGTCAACCAAACCAAAGATCTAGTGCATATTGGAATCATTGGGAGCATAAAAAATATACCAGTGCCTAACCTTATCCCCTGAGGTTCTGATTCGGTTTCTCTAGGATGGTAGTCTAAAAAGCCTCCTAAATAATTCTATTGTGCAGCCAGGGCTGAGAACCACTGGAGCTAGACTAAGCTGCCTGTGCTATCAGTTTGAAGATCATGAATAGCACCTGAAAGCAAAAGATAGTCATCATCAAGCATCCCATTTCCAGTAATAGACAGAGTAGACTGAATCTTTTGGTCATTCTGATTCTATAATGGTGGGTATAGTTATTAAGGCACACCAACAGAGTCTTCTTATGTATTTAACAAATATGTATTGAGCACCTATGGGCTAGGCAGTGATTCCAGCATTGGGAATACAGTGATGAGCAAAGTAGACAAGGCCCCTGCTGTAATGGAAGAGAGACTGTGCCTCCTCACACCCAAGTAGTTAAGCATGCTTGATAATAACTGCAACCAAAAAAAAAAAAATTGAATGTGCAATGGGAGTACATAACCAGAAGACCTTACTTAGATTAAGGACTCAGGACACGTTTCCTATAAGAAATGATATATAATCTAAAAACTGAAGTTGGAAGGATGGGGTGAAGTAAGCATTCCAGGCAGAGAGTATGGTCTGTGAAAAGATCAAAGAGTAGCAGAGCCTCTGAATTTGAGGAACTGAAAGAAAGTCACTGTGGTTGGAACACAGTGAGTGGGGGTCAGGCTGGTTTTAGCTAACACTGGGGAGCTAGGTTTGGTCAGATCATAAGAAGGGTGATCTACAGTATTTAAGGGATTTTACCTATTTTCCTACCGTTTCCATCAAATTCTGTCCATACCCACTGTCACCAGCCTAGCCAACACCACCGTAACCATCTCCTAGTTACCCTTAACTGTCTCTTCACTGAAGACAGCATAATGATTTAAAAGTAAATACAATTCTTACATTTGTTTTGAAGATATCCTTTCATAGTTTTGTAACAATTGTTTTACAACAATGTAAGGTGGTGG
>PVKH010043959.1:0-10656 GCA_004027955.1 Chaetophractus vellerosus | reverse complement strand
GTAAGCCTCAGTGAAAAGGCTCAACAAAGGCTGGAAGGAGGGGTGGTAGAGAGTAATTCAGATAGTAGGTGAAGAGCATCCCCAGTAGAGAGATGAGCCAGTATAAAACCCCTGAGGAGGAAGCAGAAGGGACCAGAGAGGTAAGGGGGCGGGCGACAGAGATCATGGGAGAACTTTGGCTTTGGCTTTGACTTTGAGAGAAATCTGGAGCCAGTGAGCAGGGGGGTGGTGGGATCTACTCCTTCATTTATCACCTTTACTCTCATTTCTTGCTCACCTTTTGTGCATAAAGATGTTGACAGAGTCCAAATAATCATAAGCATGTTCAATCAAAAGATTGCAGAGACTGTGGAAAGAGCACTTCCTTCTCTGCTTCTCTGGCTTAAAAAACAACAGAGATCGAAAGACTGCAGAAAAGGGAGCACACAGACCTGGCTGCAGTTCTGGCTTCTTGTGACTGATACAGGCCATTGGCTGTTTCTTCCCCTTTAATTTATATACACTGACCAGAAGCCTCTGGTCTTCCTGAAATTTCATTTAAAATTTTAAATGTCCTAGAAATTGCTTTCAGAGAGCTCCGGTTAACATGTTAGACTTCTGCCTTGTATTGTTAAATAATAAAATAATAGTCATTAAGTTATGACTAGTATTCCATGAAATTGTCAAATAAGCTGTTCATTTTTCAATTCAAGCTTTAGCAGCAACACTTTCACCAGAGATGCTTTACTACCAAATAGGAAAAATTTTAATTAAACCTATTTGAATTTTTCCTTCTCTCCTATTATATCCACTTGTGAGCACTAATGAGCAGTGGCTTGACAAAGACTTCAGGAGGAAGAAGTTGGGGTAGGAGTGACGGTGCCACATACACTGGCCCCATGGTGGCAGATGGTGAGAGGCAGGACTCACTGTCCCTTGCCACGGGGAGCAAGTCATTCCTGAGGCACTGAGGAAGGAGTTCTGCTGAATCCTCATGGCGGCAAATCATAAGTGTCCTGACATTCTGCTTTTATCAGTCCAGTGTTTGGGTGATCCTGACATAGTATGTTATGAGTATTCTATCGTACTACAAATGAGATGTTGTGAGCCAGTTTGGGACTAGTGCCACCACTCTTCCATATTCTGGCTCACCTGGTCATGGTAACTAATCAGGTGTGGATCTGGGCCTCTAACTTAGGGAAGAATTACCACAGAGAAACTGGCTGCAGCAGCCAAGCCTGTGGTCAGTCAATGGGCATCTGGTGTTGAGTCAGAGCCTTGGCTCGTTCTCTTCTCTCCTTGCTCACAGTGTGACCTTGGCTTAGTTGTCTAGCCTCCTGAACTTTGACTTCCATATTTGTCAATTGGGGATGAAAAAACTCATTTTGTAATATTGTTGTCAGGGTTTTAGTAATAATCTTTTATTGAGGACCTTAAATAAACACCAAATTAAATCTTATTTAGTGTCATGTCAAGTAGATATATATTTTAGTCATATATTTTAGTAACTTTCTTTTAACCTATAGCTAATTTTAGTAATTGATGACTTCTTCCGGATTTTTGAATCTAAGTGGCACTATTGATTCCACATACATTTTAGAAAAATTGATTTCCAAGTTAATTGTTACATTGGGCTGATAATGAAATGGAAATTACTGTTTGTTTAGCTATAAAGAATACTCTCAGGGAGAGTATTGGGAAACTTTAAAATGGCAGAAAGGATCACTGAATAAGTTTTAGTTTTTTTTTTCCCTCCATGACTTTCTAAGGGAAGATGTGTTTTGCATGTTGAGAACTTTATTCCTTTCCCATACAGATATTTTTTGGGACCTATTCTGTGCCCAATCTCTGGGAATAAAAAATGACAGGCCTCTTCTCTAACCCTAGGAAAGTTTTCAGTCTGGTAGATGCAATGCTTTATATTATATTATATTATATTATATTATATTATATTATATTATATTGCAATATGACAAGTTCCAGCAGGGTATAGCCATACCTGAGAGCAGAAGGATGAGTTTGCTGATATCTCACTGTCTACTCCAGCCAAATGGTTCCACAATAAGAAAAAAATGTGTTAGGATACCATGATCTTTGGAGGCCATTCCCTGTTTGAAGGGTACTAGGTGCCTTGTACAGTGGTAGGAAGGATAACTAGGGTAAAACATTTCTTGAGACCTTCCATTTTTGCAAGCAATCAGTGATCTTAATTTTTGCATTTTTCAATTTCTTAATAATAATGAAAAATTTCCCATTCATCACAAGCTATGTTTTCCTCCACTGAAATTATGATCATTCATTTCCAACCATTGACATAAAGGAACATAGGTAGGTAACGTAGAAAAGCTACCCTCTGATATTTGCATGTCCTCCCTGTTGGAAATAGGGGTTTGTATTGTTTTAGACTGAATCTAAGGGACTTAAAACAAAAGGGGATTTGGGAAATCACCACAGAAGGACAGGCTCTTATACAAGGACCTAGACCTTTTATGTTTTGCCAAAACTGGAGCTCTTCTCAAGCTGTTTAACTTGTGATTATTTCCTCCTGTTGCTGATTCTTTGAAAACTAATTGTGGATGTGAAATGGTAGTGCTTAAATAATTCATAAAAAAAAAAAAAATCCAGAGGAGAGTGGCAAAGGTATAGAGAAACCCGGTGAAGTACAAAGTGGGGGGCGAGTCAGTTGTAGTTTTCTGGGAGCTTTTCTTACTCTGGAGTTCTTAATTAGGCCTGTTTGGCCCTGGGTTGATTTTGTTCTTTCAAGAGAGCTGTTGACCTGATACTACATTAATACACACTGAGCAGTAGCTTCTCACGGTACATGAAAACATTTGTAAATGCTGTTATTTTGGCACTGGGGAAAAAACGTGTCTTCTAACCGAGGGAAACTCATACATTTATAATTGTATTTTTTAATGTTATAGAATAGCCTTTTAGCCATTCCAATTATGCAAGCCAGTTAGATAACATTGTTTAATGTAGGCAACTACATGCCCAGAAGATCCTTAACTACAAAAACAAGAGCTTCTTCAAGTTTTGGAGATTCTCCCAACTAGACAATTAATTGAACTAACTCAGTGGTGCTTTTGTAAGGTTTATAGCTTCTGGAACTATTGCTATGCTTCCAGTGGCATTTTAAATGTTACATCCTCAAAACTTCTAGATCAATTAGTTTTCTATAGAAGGAGATATCTTGGTCTAAAATTACCTTTTTTGTGCTGATACATCATTTTCATTAATAAGCTTTTTCTTCTGTCGAACTAATTAGTAACTCGTGCCCTGGAGAAAGTGCTGCATATTGGTTGAGACTTTTCACTCTCATTCTGAGAGAGAATTTTCACTGTATTCTCCACATCCCCTCCTCAGATGTGGGTGAGTAGTTACAATAGTAGGAAAAAGGGATTCTGCAGTGCTATAAAAGATGAGTTAGGTGTCTATATTCTGATAGGTTTGCTAAATACTCCAAAATTTTAGAACCAAAAGCTGCTTAAATTTGCACTGTGTCAATTATTCAATATGCCCATTTTAATTTCCCTTTAAAAAATACCACAGAGTTCCCTTTCACATAGTACCAGACATGTTTCTGTTTAATGCTCTGTTATTGAAAAAGAGGACTTCAAAGTTGACATCAAAAGTTATCCATCTGGCTTCCTAAATACTATCATGTCTCTTGTTTTCCCAAGTCTCCAAAGACGAGATTTTTGTCACTTAATTGCTGCTGAGGATCACAGGTGATGGTTCATAGTTTTAGGCAAATTGTGGGCAGCACTTGGTTAACAAACAAGGCACAGCTGTACTTCAGAATTATCGGCTTTCAATTGGCCCCTAACCGCAGCTGCCCTTCCAGCGTCAGGGCGTCTTGCTGCAACACAAAAGCACCTTCTACTTAACTAACCTGTGTGTACTTGTTACAAAGGAAAGCTATTTGTTTCCACTTAATATATTTGCAGCTCCTTTAAATATTCATTTATTGTACATGTTAAGCGAAGGGTGAAGAATAGTTTAGATGATTCCCATCAGTATGCCCTGAGCTTCAAGAGGTCAGCAAATAGACTAATATGTCAATTGAGTTGCCCTCTGCTAAGTGGGCCCCCAAATATGCTTAGGAAAGACGTATCTCTCAACCATGGAAACAATACAGGGGGAAAATGAGGATCCAGGCATCCGTAACAGTAACCAGTGAATTTCATCAGAGAATTTTCCTGAATGTTAGATGAAATTTGTGTGAAGCTTCATTGCATTTCTCCAACTGGACACATGCAAGTAGAAGACGTGTCATGATTTTTCCCTTCAGTTGGCCTCAATTGAATGAAAAGATGAATTATTTACTTACTCTTTGCAACACTTCAAGCAAAAATAATTTGGGAATCTGAAGGAAATTAAAGTATAGATACCATAATATGCCTGGGGTATCCTAATTGAAAGAAAGCAGCAGAAATAATAAATATGCATTTATTTAGCATATTTAATGCAAAACCTAGAATTAAAGTAGTTGTTCTTATAAAGGCTGGTAAAATTATCACTCAAAATTTTGCATTTAAAAAATGCTGGCAATCTATAATTGTTTTTATATATTTGTTATGGTTCTTCAAAACTCATGTGGGAAAAATGTTCTAAAATACATTTTTCTCAAGGTGAGAAATAAACACAAATTATTTTTAAGGATGGAAAATAATATTTTATTAGAACGTAAACAAAGGCTCTTTAAGTTTGAATGAAATATCAGAGTGATGTAGCTTTAAAATTTGCCTTAGGACTATTTTCTTTTTGTTTTTGTTGCATCAAAAATCATGTTTGTGTCACTTCAGTTTGGTTCTCTCACTTGATACAGAGAGTTCAAAATACACTTAGATATCGGTGGAAGCAACATTCCCACAGCCCCAATCAATTACTTTGATTCTTCTGTTTTAAAATTGGTCCAATAATGCATTTTAGAATAGGTCAATACTGCCTGCTACATTGAGTAATATGTCTAATTTGTTTCTATTCATCAAGAACTACATGTTTAAAATCTCCACTTGTCACTGGGAAGAATGATATGTAACATTGATAAAAAAATTTATAAAATTGCTATATGGGCATAATGGTTTCAAGTGATGTGACACATTCCTGCATCCTGATTTTCCCATGGAATTGTAATACCTTGGATACATTACTCATTTGGATTTATTTGCTCTGCACACCGAAGTTCTATATTTACCAAAACAAAAGACACCTTCTCTCTGTGCCCAGGCTGAACATTTTCTTGCTGCCCCCTGCAGCGTCATTCAGAAAAGGAAGTTGTTTGAGATAAAAAGAGCTTTTTCTTCCGAATATGACTTCTTCATTAGTGGCTGCAGCAAATCTTTGAGTACCCACAAACACTGAGCAAATGTGGAGAGTGTTGTGTACATGACATCAGAAACTGAAATAACATTCGTCGGCTATCAGATGATTTTTACCTGGAAATGAAGTTCTGCTATTGCCAATCAGGGACAGTTACCATACTGGTGACAGGGGGCCAAGAAGGGCAACCACAGGGGCCCATCCTCCTGCTAATGTCCTTCCTGCACCTCACTCATGAAAAAAAATCTAAATTCATGATGGAGCATGCGAAAGAAGAAAACAGCTGGAATCAGGAGACCTCCTCGTGTGAACACTATAAAAGTAACAAGCGTCCTCGTGCCTCAGTTTATCCTTCTATTCCTTTTTATTTAGCAGGTCTGGAGAACCAAGAAAAAATCCAACAGATTAGTTTCGCTCGAGTCACCTGGTATATATGTTGGACTCAACAGTGGGATGTTTTTACTGCTTTAGCACACAAGGGCTATGTTTAGTGCACTATAGTCAGTATAAAATAATGCATTCTCATGTCACTAAGTGGGTTTGGAAAAATTGTTAGTTCCTTAAGGTTTTTTTTTGTTTTTTTTTTTTAGCATTAGGGAAGAACTTTAAAATTCAGAGTGATCTATCACTTTCTGATTTCCTATATCACCTATTGTCTATATCATTCTGATTATAGCACAGATGCTGTCTTGGACTGCTTTGCACAATTGCATCGAATGATTTATATAAAAATGTTGTAAATATATATTATTTATGCATATGCCCTGTGACCCATTAGTGAGAAATATATATATATATATATATCTCAATACAGCACTCACACATAAATCAAGCAATCACATAGTATTATTAATTAGATTATTTCAACATTTAATTCTCTATTCCTTTTATCAGTATTCCTGCTTACCGATCAAAGTCTATTTGGGCATTTACAATTATTAGGTTCTTCTCAGTAGATACACATAGCTTCTCATGTTAGAAGTGGGTAAAGTCTAATACTCTTCTCCCCCCAAATTTTGCCACTTAATGATATGTTACAATGAAAGCAAGACTGAGTATTAATTCTTCAACACATGTAAATATTTAATAGCAAACAGGGGGAAAAGAAGAGCACACAACCCACTCTGAAAAAATACTTATATAAAATATATTTATTAGGTAAATAAATGTGCACTTCGTATATCATTTAGAATGGAAAAGACAGTTTTTGCTACAGGATTCAAGAGCATAAAGATTAACTATAGGTTATGATGGTTGAGGAAACCCCCATAAAAGAAATTAAACTAGAGCCAGGCCCCCAAGAAAAAGCAGGTCTTGGATGGACAGAGTAGGGCAAAGGATGTTCTAAGCAAGGGGCACCGACAAGAGTTCAGAGGTGGAAACACACTAGGCAGGCTGACGTGTTTGTGGAATTGCACTTTTCCTTTTTCAAGCCAACAAAGTTAGAACAACATTTTGAACGTGAGGAGCATTATCATCAAATTATAGGCGTCTTAGCAGCCATATCACAATAATCAATCTATTCTAATAGGCCACCCAGGCATAACGATTGTGGATTTTCTATTTTTTTATAGGCAACTTGACTTTCCATATATTTTATAACCTATTCCCTAAAACGTGAAGGGCTGTGAAAACAGTACCTGGAATTACGGTGGTAGTTTAGGTTGTTACTGCTGTTAAAATACCAAGGAAGCAGCTGTCTCTTCCTCATGGTCAGCCATCATTTATTTACTCATTCATTTGTTCATTCAGCAATTTGGCTTGAGCACCCACCACGTATCCTGTGCTATGCTAAGCTATAAGTGGTTCCAATGAGTTGGAGGAATGCTGCTTGGTATTCCTTGCCATCTAGTAATTATGAGGACATTAATGAACCAAGGCAAATGATGGTGGATGGTGGTGGTGGTAATGAGAGGGCAGAGGGCATCAACTGACCGAAGAACAAATCCCTACCGAGTCCTTGTAAAGGTCATTTGTTGTTTTCCCATTGGAAGCTAAAGACTGGTTTTAAGGGTGGTCAGAGTCCTGGCTCATTTTCACAATTCCTAAAAGGCAGGCTTACCTAGGACTCTCAAATTTATTTTAAAATGTGGTTCCAAGGTAAAAAGTAGGTCAATGAGGTTCATGTTATATGCTTTTACTTTGCAAGGGCAGTGGAAGAAGTGGCAAGGATTGTTTGCTGTTCCCTGGTCTGAACTGTAAGGAATTTGAGCTTCCAGACTATGAGGTATTGTACCAGTAACCTACTAGCTAGAGTGACTATATGCCTGGATTAGACTGGGACAGTCCTGGTTTTTACCAGTTGTCCTGGTCCTGGTGTGTAATTAGTAATAGCATCTACCTTCCCTCTTCAAAGCCATCCCACTGACATAGTAAATTATATAGTCTCTTTAATACTAGCTGACTCCAGTCTTCAATAATAAGCATCTCAGTCCAATAGAAATGCAGCAAAGAAGGTTTCTGATAAGTCAAAGTGCTTCTAACCATGAAGAACTAGTGGAGGGGAGAAGGAGGGTAAGAGCGTTTCTTGAGCTAGCTATGTGATACTTTTCAAGAAGTTCATCAGTTTGGTCAACAGAACTAGACAACTGTTAAGTCAGAGAAACAAAGCCCTATAGTCTAGTGGGCAGGAGCACAAACTCTGGAGCCAAAGTGCAGGTTCACAAGGAAGTGCTTGCCCTGTGGCCTTATCCTCACTGGTCTGCCTCCCCATCTACAAGTGGAGGATGAGACAACTGTCCCATAGGGTTGCAATGAGGATTCTATGAATTAATATATATAGCGTGCCTAGAACAGCATCTAGCACATTAGCAGTGAAATAGGAGGTGTTTGCTTTCACTACTACCTCAATCAAAGAGAAAGAAAGCCATGGATGAGTTAACAGACCTTGTATAGACACAGCCCTAATTGGATAATGTCAATAAACTTGCAAATTTAATGGTCTATGAAACCAACAGCATGTTGCTATAAGCCTTTAATTAAAGATATTTGAGCTATATATTATAAATAAAATTGGGCTTTTTATTTACAGTCACACTTTGGGCTTATGTGAAGTGAAAAGTGACCACCACAGAAGTGCTACTATGCTCCATTTTATTACCCTCTAGATACAAAGGATTCTGGTATCTTAATATGTTACAATAGTTTACAGCTATTTTCCTTCTAATAGTATAATATTCCAAACCCTTGTTGAATATAAACTCCTTTTATGTCTCACCAACTCTGTGTAAAAGTAACATATATACAGATCTATATATAGATATATAGATTTGGATATACCATTACACCATATAATTTTCATTATACACATTAGAGACAATATAGTATAACTTGAAAAAGAATCACTGAAGAATAAGATACATTAAAATTATAATATTTGACTGTTGACAATTGAACTGGGGATTAAGTTCCCAGAAGTAAATACCTTGATAGAATGATCAGAATGGAATTTAGAAATTAAATACAAAAGACTATGCTAATGTGGTATAAGAGGAAACATCAGAAAATATCAAAGTTGAAGTTTTTGTTGGAAAAGGAATTTGAAATGATCTCTTATGCATATGCAACTTTTTAATTCATACTCTCTGAGGCACATTTACACTCACATCTAGAAATCTAATTAGTAATAAAAAGAGAGAAGTTTGTAATGATAGCACCCTGCTCTTAGGGTCCTTATTAAAGATTCTGAAAACAAATTCATTAATATCTTAATATACATGATGCCCTTTTCTGGACTTAAATACTTCAGCCCAGAAGACCTGAGCTTTATTTCCTTATAATTTCTTTAATCTGTAAATTTGGGGTTTGGAAATCTTTCTTGCAAATCAGACTTTTGATATTTTCCTCCCGCAAAACAAAAGATTTGAAAAAGAAGTAGCCATAATGCTTTGAAATGTGTGTTTTTTTCTAATGTGTGCTGTTTCTTGGAAAGGCTAACAGGCGTCGAATAGTGAACCATCAAAAACATCACTTCTAAGGCTATTACTGGTAGGCCTCTACCAATAGAGGCAATTCAACAATTAACCCTTGAGGCAATCTAACAATTGAGTTAAGGGGATTTTCATGTATCGGTTTTGCCTGTCACATGGTTGACTTAACTTCAGGATATACTTTGCTGCTGAAGGTTCATTTCCCTCAATTTGTTAAGTGGCTAATTACAAAGGTTCACAAAAGAATTGACACAAGGGAAAGAGAGAAGCCTGGCTACTATCAGTCAGCCCCAAGAGGCCTGTACAAGTGTCATTTGTGAAAACAGAGCACAAATTAAACAATGGCCATAATAAGCTGCCAGGAACTGGAGAAAATTGAAAGGAGAATTTCTAGATAGGTGCAAAGCGGGCACTATAAGGTTGAGAATTTTTAAAAATTGATTTACATTTGACAACTAGGTCCTAATGTAGGTCACCTATTTAAGCTGCTTCTGCAAAAATGAAATCTTTAAACCCAAGTTGACAATAACAGCTAAGTAAAAGACCCTTTATTTTGTACCTGAAGCTGGGATTTAGTTTTATTTTCTCCCCATGAAATACTGAAAACACATTTGAAATCCAATGAAAAACTGGTCTGATTTCTTGAATAAGTGGATTTTAAAAAGTTATGAAAAATAATGACTAGAAATAGGAGTGTGAGACGAAACATGCTGTATTAAGAAATAATCATTTTTCATCAGGTAACAATTAGCCTCCTTGTCTACAGGCAGTACGATGAATTCTAAATACCAGCCTTTTTAAGGTTTATAAAAGCAAAGCAACAATGATAGCCCCCCTTTCTTGGAAGCATGATATCTAACGAAACAGAATGGAAATTGCTGCATTGTTTCCACCTTTCATCAAAACATCCCTATGCATAGTATTTGCATCATTATGTAAGACATTTGCAAATATGTATAATGCTTTTGCCTATGGGAAAACTCTCCTGCTCTAATGTATTCCTGAAAGATGAATGAACAATTCTTTAGGTATGATAAAAAGATTCAGAGGGTCAAATAAAGCAGTGATATTAAAACCCCAAGCTCATCATTTAATTTTTTAAAAATGTCAACTGCTAACAGTGCAGGTCTATATTTTACTTAAATTTTTTTCTCTGCAAATTTACCACTACTTTTCCAATTCTTTTTCTGATTCAAGATCACCAACCTTCTTTTTGCTGGGGACCTCCTGCTTTGATAATTCAGCAGATATCTTGTGAAGTTCTTTGTAGATCTCTGATCTGGACTTTTGCTTCATCCCTTGACTTCCAGAAGCCTCTAAAACAATTGGTGCAATTTGGGCATCAACAGATATCCATCCTATTGCACTGTTTACCAAGTGAATTTTGTAGTCAGACAAGAGCTGTTTTAAAAGCATATGTGGG
>PVKH010043958.1:0-10655 GCA_004027955.1 Chaetophractus vellerosus | reverse complement strand
AAAAAAAAAAAAAAGAACATAAGCAAAGAGGATAAATAAGGAAACAGAAAGCTTGGATAATATAATAAATAAGCTAGACCTAACAGACAAAGCCCTAAATGCACACCTGGAGGAACTAGAAAAAGAACAGCTAACTAATCCCAAAGCAAGCAGAAAGAAAGAAAGAAAGATTAGAGCAGAAATAAATGAAATTGAGAATAAAGACAACAGAGATAATCAACAATTTCTATGAGAAGTTGGTTCTTTGAGGAGATCAACAAAATCTTTCTAGCTAGACTGACAACGAAAAGAGATAGAAGACACAAATAAATAAAATCAGAAATAATGGGGGGGCCATTACCACTGACCCCACAGAT
Organism: Chaetophractus vellerosus; assembly: GCA_004027955.1. Taxonomy (NCBI): domain Eukaryota; kingdom Metazoa; phylum Chordata; class Mammalia; order Cingulata; family Chlamyphoridae; genus Chaetophractus; species Chaetophractus vellerosus. Next base: position 10,299 of record PVKH010043958.1, on the reverse strand, counting down.
ATAAGAGAGATCATAACAGGATACTATGACTGACTGTACACCAACAAACTAAACAATGTAGACAAAATGGACACATTCCTAGAAACACACAAACAACCTACACTGATCCTAAAAGAAACAGAAGATCGCAACAAACCAATTATAAGTAAATAGACAGAAACAGTCATCAAAACCCTCCCAAAGAGATAGGAAGACTTATTCACTGTTGGTGGGAATGCAGAATGGTACAGCCACTGTGGAGGACTATTTGGTAGTTCCTAAAGAAGTTGAATATAGACTTGCCATGTAACCTGACAATACCAATACTGGGTATATACCCAAAAGAACTGAGAGCAGTGACACAAACAGACATCTGCACACCGATGTTCATAGCAACATTATTCACGATTGCCAAAAGTTGGAAACAACCCAGGTGTCCATAAACAGACGAATGGATAAACAAACTGTGGACTATTCACACAATGGAATATTATGCAGCTATAAAAAGAAATGAAGTCGTAAAGCATATGACAACATTGATGAACCTGGAGGACATTATGTTGGGCGAAGCAAGCCAGACAGAAAAGGACAAATACTGTATTACTGCTTTACTATGAACCAAATATATTGTGTAACATATTGTATTATTTTTAAAAAATTTTATACATATCTAATAATAATTTAAAAAAAAACCTCCCCAAGGGAGCAGATGTGGCTCCAGGAGTTGAGCTCCCACCTCCCACATGGGAAGTCCTGGGTTTGGTTCCTGGTGCTTCCTGCAAAAAACAAACAAGCAAAACAGATGAAAAAAACAACTCAGGGAAGCTGATGGGGCTCAATGGTTGAGCAACAGCTTCCTACATACGAGGTCCTGGGTTCAATACCCAGTACCTTAAAAAAAACCTCCCCAAAATGAAAATCACAGGACCAAATGGCTTCACAGGTGAATTCTACCAATGATTCAAAGATGATCTAATAAAAACCTTGCTCAAACTCTTCAAAAAAGTTGAACAGCAAGGAATGCTACCAAACTCATTCTATGAAGCCAACATCACCCTAATACCAAAACCATATAAAGATACTATGAAAAAAGAAAATTATAGACCAATTTCTCTAAAGAATATATATGCAAAAACCTTCAACAAAACACTTGCAAACTTAATCCAAAGGAGATTAAAAGAATTACACACCAGGATCAAGTGGATTTTAGCCCAGGTATGCAAGGGTGATTCAAAACAGGAAAAGCAATTAGTGTAATAAACCACATTAATAAATTGAAGAAGAAAAATCACATGACCATCCTAATTGATGGAGAAAAGACATTTGTCAAAATCCAGCACCCTTTCTTGATAAAATACTCTGAAAGATAGGAATAGAAGGAAGCTTTCTCAATATGGTAAAATACATATAAGAAAAACTCATATTGATGATTTAGAATTTTTTAAAATTGCTTATTTGCCTCTCCCTAAAATAAAAATGAAATTAAAAATTTAAAGATGAAAAAAATGAAAATAAAAAAAGAAAGAAAAACTCACCAATAATAATATACTCAATGATGAAAGACTAAAATCTCTCCTGCTGAAATCAGGAGCAAGACAAGGATGCCCACTGTCACCACTGTTATTCAATATTGTGCTAGAAGTTCTAGCTAGAGCAATTGAGGCAAGAAAAAGAAATAAAGGGCATCCAAATAGGAAATGAAGAGTAAAATTTTTGCTATTTCCTGATTATATGATCCTGTATCTAGAAAATCCTGAAAAATCCATAACAAAGCTACTAGAAATAATAGACAAGCTCAGCAAGGTAGTGGAATACAAGAGAAATTTGCAAAAATCAGTAACATTTCTATACACCACTGTTGGAATTTTTTTTTCTATCTTCCTCCTCAGATTACTCATAAGTATAATAGCAAGTAAAAGAATCAAACACTTAGGAATAAACTTAACCAAGGACATAAAGGACCTGTATTCAGAAAACTACAAGACATTGCTAAAAGAAACCGAAGGAGATTAAATAAATGGAAAGACATTCCATGTTCGTGAATTAGAGGACTAAATGTCATTAAGATGTCAAGTCTACCCAATATGATTTACAGATTCAACACAAGCCCAATTAAAACCCCAAAAGCCTTTTTTGTAGAAATGGAAAAGCCAATTATCAAATTTATTTGGAAAGGAAAGGGGCCTAGAATAGCCAAAAATATTGTTTAAAAGTAGGATGAAGTTGGACAACTCTCACTTCCTGACTCTAAAGCATATAATTAGCTACAGTGGTAAAAACAGCATGGTACTGGCATAAAGATAGGCATATTGACCAATGAAAATGAACTGAGAACTCAGAAATAGACGCTAACATCTACAGTCAAGTGATTTCTGACAAGGCTATTAAGCCCACTTACCTGGGCCAGAACAATCTATTTAACAAATGTTGCTGGGAGAACTGGATGTACATATCCAAAAGAAAGAAAAAGGACCCTTATCTCACACTTTATACAAAAATTAACTCAAAATGGATCAAGGACCTAAATAAAAACTACTTCCATAAAACTCCTAGAAAAAAATGTAGGGAAATATCTTCAAGATCTTGTGGTAGGTGGTAGTTTCTTAAACCTTACACCCAGAGCACGAGCAATGAAAGAAAAAATAGATAAATGGGATGTCTTCAAAATTAAACACTTTTGTCCTTCAAAAGACTTTGTCAAGAAAGGAAAATGCAGCCTACTCAATGGGAGAAAATATTTGGAAACCACATACCTAATAAGGGTTTGATTTAAAGAGATCATACAACTCAACAATAAAAAGACAAGCAACCCAATTTAAAAATGGGCAAATTTTTTTAATAGAAATTTTTTGAAAGAGAAAATACAAATGATCAAAAGGCACATGAAAAAATGTTCAACATCACTAGCTATTAGGGAAATGCAGATCAAAACCACTTGAGATACCATTTCACAGCTTATAGAAAGGTAATTATTAAAAACACAGAAAACTACAAGTGTTGCAGAGGATGTGGAGAAATAGGAACACTCCTTCCTTGCTGGTGGAAATGTGGAATGGTACATCCTCTGTGGAAGACAGTTTGGCAGTACCTCACGAAGCTGAATATAGAACTGCTATATGACCCGGCAATTCTATTACTTGGAATATATGCAGAAGAAGTGAAAGCAGGGACACTAACTGACATTTACACACCATTGTTCATAGCAGCATTATTCACTATTGCTAAATATGAAAACAGCCCAAGTGTCCATCAACTGATGAATGGATAAACAAAATGTGGTATACAGACACAATGGGATACAGCTGTAAGAAGAAATGAAATCAGGAGGTATGTGACAACACAGATGAACTTTGATATGTTTAGTGAAATAAGCCAGACACAAAAAGGACAAGTATTGTATGATCTCACTAACGTGAACTAAATATGATGAGTAACCTCAGAGGTAAACTCTAGAGTATAGGTTACTAGGAACAGGAATGTGGGTTGAGAATGGGAGCTGATTTTAGTGTATATAGAGTTTTTAATAGGGTTTATTGTAAAAATGTGGAAATGAATGGAGTCAATGGTAGCACATTATAGTGAGTATAACTAACACTGCTGATAAATGTCATTGTGGCTGAAAGGGGTAGTCTGTGGATGCAAATCTAAATTGAAAGGAAGCCAGAGGATAACCAAGTACTGTATAACATACTGATTTCAGTGATGGATGAAGATTTTGGCTAATAGTATAAATACAAAAATGTTCTTCTTTTACAAAGTGTTAAGAATATGGTGATATACAGGAAAATTACAACTTAATGTTAACTTATGGATGATAGTTAACAGTAATATTTTTACAGCAATGGCAAAGAAGACATATCAATTCTAAGGGATGACAATAGGGGGGTAGAAGGGTATGGTATTTTTTTTTCCTTTTGGAAGAATGAAAACATTCTAAAATTGATTGAGGTGATAACAACACAACTCTGATGAAAATGAGAGCCAGTGAGTGTATACTTTGAATGGATTACACAAAGCATGGGACTGTACAACACAGTGAATCCTGTGGTGGAAGATGGACTGTGGTTAACAGAACAAATATGAGAATGTTCTCTCATGAACTATAATATATATATAATACTAATACAAGGTGTTAATAATCAAGTGGGTTGGGGAAAAGTATACTTAATGTAGAATATTGGGTATAGTTAGTAGTAATATTTTGACAATGCTTTTTTATAATTTATAACAAATGTTTTGCAATAACCCAAGGTGTTGGTGGTGGGGTGTTGTATGGGAGCCTGCATGATGATATGCATGTTTATTTTATAAGTTCACAACTTTTACTATACACTTATTGTTTATATATGTTCATATATCAGATATACCTCAATAAAAATTTTTAAATGAAAAAAAAAATACTTCTTGAATCATTTTTTGTAAGAACATAATATAATATGCCTGACTCTATTCCATTGCTAGAGGACAGAACACACATCCCATTTGAAAAAGTAATGGAAAAGAAAAAATCAGGTGCCAAAAAGGTTAATGCTACTGTTTTGTACCAAATCATATGTTATTGTTATAACAACAATCCTATTGTTTTGTACCAAAAATATAAATTCTATCATTTTTTCCTATTTATCTGAGATGAAAGAAATAAGCATGCTACAAAGATTTTTGTACTTGGCTCAAAGACATTTTAAACCTCATAACTCCTGATAATTTAAATATTTGCTTAGGAGATCCTTCAATAACCTGGCCTCTCAGAGCTTTGACCTGTTCTCCACTCTAATTCAACTACTCATTTCCATGGCCTAGACATTGTCTTTATTATTATGGCATCCTACCACCCTCATTCCCTTTAGTATCCCAGTTTCAATAATTTTTCAAACTCATTAGGCATATCAGTCCATTGACCATTCCTCCCTTGCATTGTTCCTCACCCTTTCACATCTTAACTTCCCAAAAGTTGGTGAAGAGTCTATTCCTAGATAATAATTTTACACTCTCCTCTTTCCTCAAATTTCTTACATTTCCTCACTCTTTGCTGATAACCTTCTTATTCACTGAGAAATAGAAATAATCAGAAGAAAACCTTGACTACTCCCTCTACCACAAATACCAAACTACCCAACAAATTAACTCTCATACTCTACCTTCTAACCTGTGTGAATATTTTCCTAATGGATGAGGATAAATATAAAGTTTTCATTTAACTCCAGAGGATTCTCAAATCCTCAAATTTTTCAGGGATCCCAAGTTAAGAACCTCTAATGTAAAGAATGGCTCTCATTTATATCATATTTCCATGAGTAAGAGGGAAATGGTAGGGGAAGAAGGGACATTGGAGCGATGTTTGAGTTCATTACCTAAAAATGAAGTAAAAGTTTTGTGAAATAGTGCCTAATTAATAAGAAGGTATTTGTTGAGAGGTTATGCCATGACTACCCCTGGGCAAAGTTTGGGAGAAAGACTGACATGGTGCCAAATGTCACTCTATGGATTACATTTTCATTTCAAAGGGAAAACATATACCTTTACGATAAAAGAATTGCTAGTCACATTAATCAGGCGATTAAAGTTATTTCCAGTAATAATGAGACAAATCTGACATTATGCACCTCCTAATGTGATGGAATATGAATTACACGGCATGACCTATGATGTGTCCTTGACAAATATGTTCTATCTCAACTACAGCTTGTTTACATGTTTAGTAACTTGAGGTTTGTAGGAAATACAAAATACAAAGGAACAATTTAATTATCACCATAGATAACCCAGAATCAGGGCATTCTTCAAAACAATTTTCTTAGGTGTGATGAAGCTATTGTGGTTATGTATGACAAAGTCCTTACAGGAAATGTACGCTAAAGTACTTTGAGGTGAAGTGTCTTAATGTCTATACATTCTGGCCCAAACAAATATAGTTATACACAAACACAAATATATAAATAAAACAAATATGGCAAAATATCAACAACTTTTTTAATCTACTGATGGGCATGTGGGTGATTATTATACTTTTTGTTCATCTCTTCTGTTTAAAAATGTTCAGAATAAGACATTGGAAAAAAGAAGACATGCATAGTCAAATCTTACCCAAATTTAGGAGTCCAGTTTGTGTCCTATCTACCTTTTTAAAAGCTTTCTTGCCATTTCCAGGATAAAATGATATCCCTTTTACTGAAATTTTATTGGTACTCTAACTTTTTTTAGCACTTAATTGCACCCAGCCTGGATAAATATATTATAAATTCCCAGAAGACACACTGGTGGGTTCTTGTAGGGAAGTAAAATAATAGGACATAAAAATTGAACAACTAAATTAGAATTAGATTATGGGGGGGAGGGGGAGTTTACAGGCAAAAGAGATTATTAAGCAAGTTAGTAACAATAATTTAAGAGAGGTGATGAGGGCCTGAACTAGGATGGCAGCAATGGAAATGAAAAGTCTTGGGAAATATGGGAATCTGTTCCATTTCTAGCTTGTACTGGAGGTTTTATGAGGTTTCACAAAGAGGTATTCAAACCCAGACAGCTTTAGAAAAATAAAACCCCCAGCTTTGTCACAATCACAACAACCATCTCAGAACTCAGAGGTAATCTGGAGAGGAGGTGAATCTTAGAATTTTTCAAGCAGACATTTACTTCCAATATTCATTCGCTGCTGAGCCAGGAGTCTTAGATAAGTTATTTCCAAGGACACTCTCCACATCCATACATACAGGTGGTAATAAATCGCCTTTGAAATATTCAGAAAGGTCGAGTTTACCTAAGTAAATTCCCCCGTTTGTTAAAATTTCCGAAGCACAGAACATCCTGTCACTTTAGGTCCAGTGTTCCAGAGTGGTTTACTTTGAATCCTTAAGGAAGAAACGACTTAGTTTGGACAGGTTTCTCGCAGACAAGGTCAAGGATGAACCCTCCTCCGCCCGAGGGCTTCCGAGCGCCTGCTCATCCCGATTCCCGTCCTGCCTTGCGCCACGGCCGCCCTTTTTTCCCTCAGCTGCCTGACCCTTCTTCCTCCGCAGCTCGTCCTCTGCCGTCTCCTCCCTCGGGTTCCCCCTCTGCACTGCTCTCAGTCTCGGTTTCTCGCAGGGAAGGACAGAGGACTCAAAAGGAAAGGAAGCCTTTTCGGGGACCTCGCCCTCAGGCCCAGTCAAGCCCCTGGAATGCGGCTAGAAACCTCCGAAGATCGCGCGGAAGAAGCCGGCGCAGGCGGCCCCTACCCTTCTTTGCTGCTTCTCCCCGTCCCCTTCTTCTGCCACACAGCCTCGGGCATCTCTCACTGGTGCCTGGCCCCACCCCATCGCTCTCGCGTCCCTCCATATCCCACCCCTTGGGCGAAACTATCTGCCTTCTCCGCCGCCTGTGCTCGCGGACCCCGGCAGTGTTTCTCCTTTGCGTAGTATGTTGGTCTCTGAGTAACTGCATCTGAAGCCAATATGACAGCGATGTTTAGGGGAATCGCGGGGTGAGAGGAGGACCAGGCCTGTGGTGGGGCTTGGGAATGAGTGTGGCGGCGTTTGGAGAGGTGGGCCCTGGGCCGAAAATAGATGCACTCGCTGGGCAGAGTTAGCGGCGGGGGCTTTCACACACAAGCGCTCTTCTCACCACAGCACAAAATGCGTCTCAGAAATCCAGTTTCTCGTATTCTTCTGGCAACTGGTGCCTTTGTAAACTACGTTTTTCTTTCAGATTATCCTTTTTCTTTCTCTGGCCCGCGAACGCTCCAGATACTTTCCCCTGGAATCCCACCCTTTTCCAATGGTAGCCGTCTCTCAATTGAGAGAGGGTCTCAAAACCACTACTTTAGTTTTGCTTAACTTAGTATCTCTTCGAGAAAACTCTCCCTACCCCTACTTTATCCTCAGCCTAGGAAGTAAATCATAAAATAGATGTCATTGTGTAAATGATATATAATAGAAAGCGTAGAATTCAGGTGGTATAGGGTCTTTTATTGGGTTAAATGTATTTATCTTATTCTCTGCGAAATCACTGGTAGAGGAAGGTAAAGCAGCTGGTTCTTGGGATACTTACTATGTTTAATATGCTTTTGGTTTGCAAATATGAAGAAGGACGATTCCACTTTGCTTGTAAAAAAGAAAAGAAGTACAGAACTTAACTTGCAATTTATTTATATATTCTAGTATTGTGTTTTGTATATTGTAAATGTTAGTCACTAGATGCATTTTGTTTTCTTAAATAGTATTTATAAGTTCAAACTAAACTGTCATTTAAAGGTCACGTAAAATTGAGTTAAGAAGGTTACGTCCTTAACGACAAAGTCTGCAGCTTTAGAATTTAGAATAATTCTAATAGATTATTAACCCATTTTTTTTCATTGCTGTGCAAATTAATGGGCTCTGAAGGCAGAAATTGGGGTATTTTAAAAATTATTTCTAACTCTGGCCTCAGAACAAAAGAAGGCTGATAGATTTCTAGATCTCTCCAAAGAAGGATACAGAAAAACCGAATCCAGAAAACGAGTATCTTTTTATCTTTTCTTAGACATTCCCATAAAACTAGGAGTCTGTTGATCTTAAAATATACGCAAAATTGTTTAATTATAGCAGACTTAGTGCTTGATTAAAATTGCTGTTTTATGGAGAATTGGAATACCCTTTTACTGGGAAGAGAGCCCAAACCAGTCTTTGGCAATATGCTATCAAAACATTATTTTATTCATGCCAAAAAATTACCCAGAGGGATTAGCCCTGTTTTCCAGATTTGAAAAAAAGTTTTAAGAGGTTCGGAACCTGTCTGAAATCAGGAAGATACTTGCAGAGCTAGAATCAAATCGAACAATTCTAAATACAAATTCAGTACTATTTCTATTTTTTCTACTAAGCCATCTCTCTATATTTAAATGGCTAACATTGTTATGATGACCATGTTGATTAGTACTGTTCCATGACTACAGCTACTTTTGTACTTTGTTTTCTATAATAGATATTTTCCAGAAAACTCACGTGTAAACTCACATTTTGAAAAAATTTTTAATCCATAAGTAATTCCCTATTTAGTCTCTCAGCAGACAATTTGACCTGTTTGATGAGGTCCGATTTTTGTGCAGTGGTGTTTAAATTCACATTTGTAATAGAATCAAGTTTTTTGGTCTTGATTTTAGTAGATTTTTTTTTTTTTTAAGTAGACAATCCTGGGGGCCGGCTGTAGCCCAGTGGATAGGGCGCCAGTTCACCACATGGGAGGCTCCAGGTTCGGTTCCTGGGGGCCTCTCCGAGCCGACAGACCACCTTGAGAAGGGCAAGCTGCCGTGGGCGGGGCAGAGCCGCCATGGGCAGGGCAAAAAGCCGCCGTGGGCAGGGCAAAGCCACCACGGGCAGGGCAAGTCGCCTGCGAACAGAGCAGAGCCGCCTGCGCAGTGAGCTGACTCAGTGTGTCACCGCAAAATGGGGGGAGACAGAGCAGACACAGAAGAAAAACGCAAAAGATGAACACAGCAAGAGCAAGCAGAAAGGGGGGGATATGTAGCCAAAAAAATAAATAAATAAATAGACAATCCTGGTTTTACTACCTAATAGCAGAGTGACCTTGGGTAATTATATTTGACCTCTCTTCAGATACAAAAATAGGAATAAAAATAATGCCTTAATAATCCTAGGTTTATTTGGGGGGTTTAATGAATTAATAGATAGAACATGACTGTAAGTAAGAATAGGTTTAGTCTATGATGAGTGGAGAAGGAGAATCACAGAAATCAAGTTTTACTTCCAAAATAGAAGTAATGAAAAACCAAAGAAAATGAGTTTATACTCGATTTTTTCCTCAAAGTTTTTCTTGCAAACTGTAGTATGGGGTATGTTATTATTTTTAAAGGGCTGTTTAAATTAGGATTATATTTGGCAATCTAATTATGGTCACTTAAAATGTGGGTGATTACATCTACAAAGTGAACAATTTCCATTTACAGATTTTAAAAGACATAATTATACATCTATATTATTATTATTATTTTTTTTTTAAGATTTATTTATTTTATTACATATCTCCCCTTCCCCCCGCTGCGGCGACGCGCCGAGAGTGGTCACTGCGCAGGCGTGGCTTTCCCCGCTTGTGGGCGGTCTCTGCGTCCGTTCACGGCCGGCGCTTGCTTCAGTTCGCAGGTGGCTGAATGCGCTCCATCCGCGGGCGACCTGCCCTGCCCGTGGCAGCTCTTGCCCTGTCCGTGGCAGCTTCTTGCCCTGCCCACGGCGGCTCCGGCCCGCCCATGGCGGCTTGCCATTCTCAAGGTGGTCTGCCCGCTAGGAGAGGTCCCCGGGAATCGAACCCAGGGCCTCCCATGTGGTATGCCGGCGCCCTATCCACTGGGCT
>PVKH010043957.1:0-10658 GCA_004027955.1 Chaetophractus vellerosus | reverse complement strand
TGTTACATATCCCCCCACCCTTCTGCTTGCTCTTGCTGTGTGTCCATTCTTCTGTGTTCCTCTATGTCTGCTTCTTGTCTCCCCCCTTCTTTGCGGCGATACGCCGAGTTGGCCCTCCGTGGCAGTGGCTCGCTCCGTTCGAGGGTGGCTCCATTCCGTTTTCATGGGTGGCTCTGCTCCATGTTTTGCGGGCAGCAGTCCTCCATGTTTTTTGCGGGCTGCCGGGCTTCTGCGGTTCGCAGGCAGCAGCTCCACTTTTCACGGGTGACTTTGCCATGCCCGTGGGGGCTCCGCCCTGCCCCTGACGGCTTTTTTTGCCTTGCCCACGGCGGCTCTGCCCCGCCCACGGCGGCTTGCCTTTCTCAAGGCCGTCTGCCCGCTCGGAGAGGTCCCGGGGAACCGAACCCGGGACCTCCCATGTGGTACCCCAGCGCGCTCTTATCCACTGAGCTATCTAGCCGGGCCCCAAGGTCAGCTTTGAAGTGACAAATAAGTCAGGAAGTCTTAGCTGCCTGTACTCATCAGGCACTCTTCCTGACCAATTTTGAGCCAGGGCACAAACTACCCTTTATCTTCCAAGGAAGACAAAAAGCATTTACGGAGAACCTCCTGGACACCCTGCATCCACTCCTGCCTGCTCCAATTCAAGTTCCAAGCTGCAGCTGGAGTGACCTTTTAAAAATACTAATTTGTCATTAGCATTAAATGAGCTAATATTTGTAAAAGTGCTGACTGGCATTCGTGGCACATAGTAAGTAATGTCTGTTAAATGACTACATATAATTTTAATTCCCCCGTTTAGAACACCTTAAGGGATCAAACAGAAACTCTTCACTGCCTGCCTCTGCGTTCTGCTTTCCCACCCCTCTTTTCCTTGCTTGCCTTACATCAGGCTTCCTTTCCATTCCTCCTCAGTCAAGCTACCGCCTGGCTTTAGCATAAGCGATCCCCTCCTTCTCACTTGGCTAACTTCAACCCCTCCTTCATCTCTTGGCTTGAATGTCGCTTCCTCAGCCTTCCAGGACCTCCCAAAAAGAGCTTAGGTACCTCTGTTTTACCCTCTTACAGTCACAATATTTGTCACAACTGTAATCGCACACTAAATATTTTAAGTTGTTTAACGTCTGCTTCCTTTAGGCCATCAACTCCACGAGGCAAGGGCCACAGGTCTCTCCTGTTCCCTGTTTCGTCAAGGAGCCCAGACGGGTAGGTCCCTAGGAAACTGTTATTGAATCGATAAATGAGCACTTCGAATGCTATCTTCTTAGGTAACTGGCCTAAGGTCGCAGAGCTGAGCGAAGATTAGCACTCACGACGTCCCGGCTCTGAACCCAAGGTCTGACCACTGCAGACACGGGCCCTCCTCCCCCTCAAAGCTGGAGCCAGGAGGCAGGTGGGCTGGGGAGTTTCTGGAACTGCGGGGCTGTCTGCGGAGGCCACACGCTGAAGGACCTCGGCGCCGTGCGCGCCGGCCTGGGGCCCGCGGGAAGGGGCACCATCACGTGCGCCCGGCAGGGCCTGCCGCCGCCGCCGCAGCCCGCGGCAGGAATGCGGCCCCGCCCCGCTCTCGCGCCAGAGAAACCGCGTCCGCCGCGGCGACTGACGTCAATGGAGGGGGCGCCTCCGGGCGCGGCGCGGCAGCGGCTGGGGGCGGAGGAAGGTCGGGGCGGGCACGCCCCTCGCCGCCTGCCCCGCCGCTGATTGGACTCGGGAACCGTCGCCCTGGGTCTAGGTGGCCGTGGAGGGAAGGGGGCGGGGCAGGGACACGCCCCCCGCCCCTCTCCCGCCGCGGATTGGCCCACGGAGTCTCGGCGTTGGAGTTTGGAGGGCTCGCCGCGGAGTGCACACCAAGGCTCTGGCAGAGGATTGGCTGTTCGTGGCGTTTGCTCCGGGGACCCTGGCTGTGACTCGGGAGGCCCGACCCGCCTTGGGCAGCCAGGTACGTAGGTCGGCTGGCGATCCGCCAGAGCCGCGGTGCCGCGGGGACTCGAACGCGCAGGTCCACCTAGAGGCCTGTGGTTCTGCGAAACGGGGGTCGACTTGTGCTAGGGATATCTCCGTGTACCCTCTCTCGGGGTGCCCTCTCCCAGGCTCCTGTCCTGCCGGTGAACGCCACCTGGCCCTCTTGAGCACTTTCGCAGGAAGCCCAGGGCTGCGCGCCATGGAAGGGGGTTTCGGTGGGCGCATCTTAGCTTGCGGGAATCCCGATTTGCTGCCTGTCGGTGCTGCCCTTCAGCGTGGTGAGTAATCGCTCTCATTCCCCGCGAGGCGTGGGGTGCCGAGGGCACAGAGGCTTGCTTTGGAGTTCCGACTTTGGCTCCACGCCCTCTAAAATCCGCAGAAGGAGGTAGCAGGTTCCGAAAGATTTCAGAGTCTTCTCGGTTCTTCCTTCGCCTGAAGACCTTGTCAGCCATCTGGCAGAAACAAGAATAACAGTGGTAGCATGCGCGCCGGGGTCAGACTGCCTGGGTTTATATCCCAGCCTCATCAGCTACCGGCTGTGTGACTTTGGGCAAATTACTTAACCTTTCTGGGCTTAGCTTTCGCATGTGTAAAATGGGTGTAATGAAAGTGCCTCCTCATAGTTGTGAGGATTAAGAGATTCCCCATCTCAAAGTACTGAGTTCTGGGTTTAACACAGAGTAAGCTGCCTCAATGCCAGTGATTTAAAATCCACATATGAATCCATCTCCCTTTGCCTTCCCAAGAGTGAAAGCTCCTTTTGGTGAAGTTTGAGGAACGTGATGATGATGAAAATGACAAGATTCTATAGGTGTTTAAACAGCGTTTCCCTTATAGCATTCATTCGTTTAACCAACATATATCGAATGTCTGTCTTACACCAGGTTCTGGATGGGTACTTTTGCATACTTTTTATCCCCTTAAGGGTTAATTATTCGTAGCATTCTGATGATGTGTAAACTGAGGCAGGGGAAAACTGAGACTTGCTCAAAGTCACCCACCTATCAGTGGCATACTAGAATACAGGTTTCCTGAACTCTTTATTCCTAGACCTGGTAGCAGTTTATTACTAGGTCACATCTGATAATAGGTGTGGGGAAAGGGCCTAGTTCCTTTCTCCACCTTCTGGGGCACAGATTTGGAGGCCAACATGTGTCTAATTCTTTTTTTTTTTTTTTTTGTCTTTTTTTCTTTTTCTTTTCTAATTCTTTTATGCATACATGCGGCTGCTGCCTAATGGCATGTCTGTGCAGGGAAGCAGGCAAAGGCCACAAGTTGATTTTTGCTTTGGGCCAGACCCCAGTTCTTTTTCTAAGAGACCCTTGGCCTTCAATTACAGAGATTACTGCCAGTCACTAGGGTTATTCAAAGGGGCCAAACTGAGTGAGGAAGCAGGACTTGTCAGCTCACCCAAGTGTGTTCTGCCTCTCATGGATTACTCATGCATGAGACCACAGTGAGATATTCACCTAGAATAGCTGTCCAAAGCAAACTTCATATGTAACAAAGAAAGCTCAATTGTGCACCATATTCATTGCATGGTGAGTCACATTTTAAATATATTTCTTTGTTCACACTCTACAGTTTTTCCCATATTGCCTAATTCAAAACAAGTTGAACTTTGTCATTTTCAACATTTGGTATTTACTTTGGGGGTTCATTTTTAACCTACTTTGTGTCAAATTGAAGCATTTTGCAATCAGTTTTTTTTTTCTCATTTGCTCAAAACCCATGCTTATCTTAATGTATGTCAGCTCTGAAGAGAAAGATCCATTTGTAATCTTTTAATAGCCTCATGGTTTCATTTACTAGTTTTAAAAAGTGTCATTGTTCAAGTTTACACTGACTTTCCTGGATTAGGGCCTTGTTCAGGAAATTAGCGGAAAAGGAACAATTGAACAGCCTAGGTTACCAGAGTGCTTTAGAGCAGCGAGTTCTGTCTTCTACCAGACCCCAATCCCTCAGCCCGTTACAGCAAAACAGTGTCTGACCTCCAGGGAGGATTGAGAAGGTAGGGAAAGGGGAGCTACTAGCTGGGGAGTTTCCTGGCACCTAGTTAGCGGGACCTGTCTATTCATGCTGTTGCTTCTAGGCTCTGGAAGAAAAAGCAAACCTATACCTCCTGTACAGACCTAGCATCTTGGTGAACTCATTGACTTTCAGTTCTGGAACACCCCCTCAGAGACCATCAGCATCCACCTGTTCCTCTTACAGATGTAACAGGGAAACTGAGGCCCAGAAAGGCACTGTGAATTGCCTGAGGTCTCAGCAAGTGAGTGGTAGAACCAGGACTAAGTAACCCAGTCCTCTGACTCATAAGCCAGTGCTCTGTGAATTAAGCTGGGCAGAAGTTCCAGATTTGCTTTGGTGGAGCTGGGGATCTTCCTTCTCAGGGTGCAACAGGTTCAAGGCTGAGGTACTACTAAACCCAGTAAACAGTCCTTGCACTAGAGTCTAGTGAAGAGACTATAATTAATTTTTGGCAAATTCCACCCCTGCTTTGCATGTGGGATATTTCACTGTCCTTTCTGTTCTGTTGGAGAGTTTTCCCCTCTGTGAATTAGGGAATTAGGTAGGAATAGTGAAGCCCTCCTCACAGAAATCTTGTGAAGAAAGGTACCTTGAGCTGCTTGGCTGTGAAGGCAATTCAGCTGTCTAAAAGCAAGACTTAACAGTCAGATAGACCAGCTTCTGTTGCTTTTATCGTGGTCTCAGCCTCTGTTTGCTCCTCTGTGAAATGGGGTGAGGATAACAGTGCTTATTTCTTAGGATTTTTTGGAGGGTTAAAAGAGATCATATTGCCTGATATAGAATGAACATCCCATAGTTGGCTTTTATATCTCTTTATCAGCCTAAAAGTCTTACTTGGTGATTATGTTGTTTTCTGGTCACAGTATTTTTATATCATCCAGCTCCAGGGGCTTAGTTACCACAAGTATTAGGTTTTAATTGGATTCTGATAATAATGCCTAAGGAGAGTCAGCTTTTTAAATTGCTGTTTTCCAGATAAAAAGCACGATTTCTATGAGGTTTATTTATCTGGAAGTCCTCTGAAGATTCATTTTATAAGTAAATCTTTTGAAAAGAGAGCAGGGTTCTTATGATAGAAAGCCCAGAAACTGGGTCAGGGTGAGTATGGAAATAATTGGAATAAGGAGGGTTGCTTTTGGATTGAGGAGGGAAAGACAGGGCAAAGGATGGAAAATCATATTTTGGAAGTCTGCATAGAGTGCCGAGATGGTTCAGACTCAGAAGAGAACAAAGGGCAGGTTAGGTTAAGGGTTACTTCTGCAAGTAGGTTGGGGGATGTAAATGTTTTTCTACCCTGGATTCTATCCTGTTTGATTTTTCTACATGAGCTCGTAGATATTTTATTTAAATGTATTTTAACTCTTCCCCACACCCCCACGCCTGCTCCACCCCTTTTTAAAGCTGGTTAATGGTTGACAGATACTTCTGTAGCTAAATGGAGAGCTAGGTGCGACTCAGGCAGCCAGGTCTACGGAAGAAGCGGGGTGTGTCTGTCCTTACCTGACAATCTCCTTCTCCCTGTCCCCTCTAGGCCTGGGGCTGTGAGGGCAAGGGAGAACAGGTCAGGCTGCTTAGAGAAGGAAGGTCCACTTCACACCCCTGACCCATGTACAGAAGTCAGGGAGGCCAAAAGAGAGGGGCATTTGCATTTTTTAATTTAGCTCTTATTTGGTGTCTGATGCTATACTAGGCTCATTTAATCCTCACAATAACCTTGACGAGTTGTTATCATCCTCATTTTACAGTTAAGGAAACAGACTCAGAGAGGTTGAGTAAGTAAAATAAGCTAGTGAGGTGGCTGAGCAGTGGCTCAAACCCAGTTATGTATAATGCCAAAGGCCTTGGTCATCCTTTGTCTCCAGGCTGTTTCCTAATTCCCTAGTTTTTCAGGCTGTACTAGAGATAAAAGGGTGAGCTTCTTATGCCTTTATTATTCAAAGTGAACCATCTAGAACCAAAGGAGATAATTTCATTTTCTGGTTATGATGGGGGAATATTTATTGAACTTTGTTATAAATTTAACCCTCTGTCCATGATATTATCTTCTAGTCCTGGGCCTTCTCTTCTGTCCCCACCTCTCTGTGTATAGGTCCTTTACCACTGTGGTTGGATGAGTGGTTTATTTCATAGCATGCTGACTAAATTATATGGACTTGGTTCATCTTCGAGGTCTTAAAAACAGGATGCAGGAATGACTCTTCTCACTTCTATAGATGGAAAAGCAAATTAGTAGAACATCGAGCACTTATTGCGTGTTCTGGGTATTGTCCCAGAATGCTTTATGTGCCTTCGTTCGATCCTCACAGCAACCTTAAGAAGTAGGTATTGGTAACAGCTGATACTTTACGAAGCAGCGGAGGCCTGCAGGGCTACCCAGCCAGTAAGTGGTGGGACAGGTAGAAGCAGAATTCCAACCTGGGTAGCCCACCTCCACAAGCCCTCCCTTACCTCTATGCTCTAGTGCTTGAGCATCAGAGAGATCTGCATTCTAGTCCTAGCTGTATAGCCATGGGGGAGTTACTTAACCCTTCTGTTCCTCAGTTTCCTTATCTGCGATATGAGGAGGCTAATGTGCTGACATTTCAGTGATATGTGTAGAGTTTTTACTGCAGTGCCTGATGCATGTTAAGTTCTCCACGGATTTGAGCTGCTGCTGCTGGCATTGGGTATCCTGATCTCTGCATGGACTTTGTAGAGTCAGACAGACCTTGGTTCTATTCCTAGTTCTGTACTTCCACACAGTCTTGTGACCAGAGGCAAGTCATTTAACCTCTTGGAGTCACACTTCATCTATTAAATGGGATAAACAATAATGAAACAACTCACAGGTTACTGTGAGTCTTGAATGAGATAACACACGTCTAACACATAATAAGCACTTAATAAAGTTTGGTTATCACTATTATTTCCCCAAGGGGCCCTGGAAAATTAAAGTGATTTTAAGTCAAAAGACTTATTCTACTTTGGGTTCTGGAGAATGGAAACACCAGAAGCCCTTGCATTAGCCAGGACCCCCAAGTTTGGGAAGGGCCTGCTGAGTTGCTGATGCTTCTATGCTTTCCTTCCTCAGAGCACCCAGGATGGGCACCCCAGCCTCGGTGGTGAGTGAGCCCCCCTCTTGGCAGGCCCCAACTGTGGCCCGGGGCCGCAAGCAGGCCTCAGCCAACATATTCCAGGACGCAGAACTTCTGCAGATCCAGGGCCTGTTTCAACGCAGTGGGGACCAGCTGGCTGAGGAACGGGCGCAGATCATCTGGGAGTGTGCAGGGGACCACCGTGTGGCAGAAGCTTTGAGAAGGCTGCGCAGGAAGAGGCCCCCAAGGCAGAAACCCCCAGGCCATGCGCTACACCACTGCAGCAGGCTCAAGTAGGTTCCTGGGTCTGGAGGACTAAGGGAAGGAGAGCACTAATGATGCTGCTCTGCTGTTTTCTGGCTGAGCTAGGTCTTGGCCTCAGTGTGACGTGCCTAACGTTGGGGTTTAAGGTCTATACAGCACCAACCACTTAGGTGGCACTCAAAAGACTGCTCTTACTATTGGAGTCATATTTGGCCCTATGAGCTCCCATGCATGTCGTCCCACAGGGAGGGGTGCCTGGGTCCTGGCAATGCCATCTCACCTTGCAGTGATTCTCAGCCAGGTAGAAAAGGGTATTGTTTGAAAGCAAAAAAATTTTATTTTACCTGTTATAGAATGCCAACATCCAAAAATAAGCCTGGTTAGACAATCTTGGCTGGTAGGGTTGTACAGACTTTAGCAATGTACTATAGAGACATGGGTTCAAAATTGTTGAGAAACTTGGCCTTAAGGAGATAACATCTTTCCCTAATCCCCTACCTCTCTACTTAAGTCATTGCCAGCCCCAAGAGACCGAGCTGAACCACATGGCCTAAACTGATCACTATGGGTTATATTCTGGGCTCCATTTTTTCCTCTTGCCTTCTCTGGGACCCACAATCAGAACATTCCATTTGAATGGGCCTCCTGAGTCCACCTGGACCTGGGATGGCAAATCAGTTGCATTGCCTGTATCAACTCCAAATGATTAATAATTACTGCTGAAAAGACCTTGCTAAGAAGGATACTTCGTTCCTCTGGTCTCTTGGGTAGATGGGAGGAAGAGTATCATGACTGACTAATGATTCTGTCATAAGCACAGGATAAGGAAGTTGGAGAAATGTTAGTCTCATTTTGCCTAGGACAGTGTGCCTATAGTCCATCCTGTCTAAACTTGCTTTAGTCCTCATTCTACCTTTCTTTTGAAATTGGCTTGTCTAATACTTGTTCCCTGCAGAATTCCAGAGCCCCGCTCTCAACTGGCCAACCCACAGAGCAGCACCACGGAGACAGCCACCACTGACGAGTATCTGAACTCTAGGAGGACAAGTGCCAGGATCCGCCAGAACTGGAGGAAGCCAGGTCCCACAAGCTATCTCCACCAGATCAGACACTGATCCAGGGAAGGGGCCAGGAATGGCAGTATCTTCCCCAGAAACCATAGGGACTTCTGCCAAAAGGTCTGGAGAGGTGGATAAGGTGGGCAGCCCCACACAGGTATATGAAAGGAAGAGACCATTGCCACTGGCCTACTCAAGTCATAACAGGACTGGAGGTTTCCACTGGGCTGTACGTTATGTGGAACCCATCCTCACCAGAAGGAGGAGAAACACCAACAGTTCCTGCCTCAGCCCTTCCTAATCTAACACTATGCCTGGGCTGCATGCTGTTAAGTCAAGTGACAAGAACTCAGATTCAGCATATCACCATCCCAGCTATTAATCCTCCAACTACTGTAACCCATGGTTCAGCAGCCCATCCCATGCACAGGCCAGCACAAAGAAACCATGCTTTCAGTAGGAAATAAAAACATTTGCATCAAGAATTGTGTGTTTGTCACAGAAGGGGAGGGTTCTGAAACAGACTCTGGAGTCAGGGTGTGAGAGGTAGGGCTCATTGCAAGGAAGGGGTACTCCTAGAAGAAAAGAGCTGGCCTCCTTTGCTTTCTCATCTATCCCCCATCTTCCTGAATCCCTGTGCTGCAGCCTTCTTTTCCAGAGGCTGTCAGATTGGGAGAAGATCCCAGAGATACTCATCTCTGATCCACTGGAGAGGGGAGAGGGTTCTTGGTGCCTGGACAGCTCTGGAAAGGGGAAGGCTATTAAGATAGACAGTGGATCCTTAGGATGAGTATGCAGTCAAAGTAGGGGATGCCAGCTCCTAGGCTGGCTTCCTCAACCCTATAGGCTGAACCACCATCCTGAGGTGGGGCAACAACTGGACCATGATTCTTGAGTCTCCTACACTATTCTAGGTTTCCCAAGGTGAGGAATTTTGATGATTATCCTGGCTTCACCTCAAAAGAAATAGGTTATGTGCTCATTAGCATTCATTTCCCCTCCCTCATCCTATGTGCTTGATTATTCATCACTCAAAAGAGCCAGGGTTCAGCAAGGTGCTCCCAGTGGTATAATGGTGTACATGCAGACCAAGGCTCCTCCCTAGGGACCAAGAAGAGAAGTCACTGTCACCTAATCTCAGATTCACATTCCCTTATCCTGAACCCTTAGGGCTAGATGATTTGGGAATTGAGAGTTTTGTTTTTTTTCTCACTTTTAGAAAGTAGTCAATGCATATACTGTACAATCCCTAGTGGCAAAAAAGATGAATATTTCTGCAACAAATATTTACATTAAGAGGAATACAGAATGATTATAAATAGCTTCTCATCATGTAGGTTCCAGGTTTTACCAACCAAAGAGTTCAGATCAGGTTTTGGTGTTAAATGAGTAATGAAAAATAGTTTCGGTTTTCAGAGCTTTCTGGACTTTGAAATTGAGGTCCTGCATTTCCCTCTATAAGAGGGAATTAGCCTCAGAAGCCACTTCTCAGAACTCCATAGAAACAAAAGCACTTCTTTTGTCCTTAAAAATTATCCTCCTTTTGTCCTCAAAACTGCATTCTACCTTCTCTGTCTTCCTTCCCCCAAAGAAAACTGGACACAAAGGTCAGAATTGGATTTGTTATTCATACATTTGCATTGATTTAAATACATTACATACAATTTCTACAGTACATTAGAAGGACAATACAGGGGGCAGCAGCACTCTCAGCCCAGCCTCCACTCCCTGACATTAAGCGACAGGGCCTATGGCTGGCAGAGGGACGGGCCGTTCCATGAGTGCCACCCGGAAGCCCGTCTTGGCACTCTGGGCCTCTGGCTCTCCCAAAGTCCACAGTCAAGGCAACCTGAGTACAGGCTCCAAGAGAGAACAGAGTCAGGCCAGGAAAGGATGCCCTGCACTCTTGAGCCTTCCAGGGACTGGAACCAGCTCCCTCTCACATTGGACCCAGTTTCCTTCTGATCACAGAGCTGGTCTAGATCAGAACAATATGCAGATTTGGCTTGGCTGGAAGAAGCAACCAGGTTCTTTATACTCCTCAGGCTCTCCCAAGCTCCCAGGTGAGCTTACATTTTGTGACCTGCTGCTCCTGCAGTCTGTGGGCAGGCATTCTCTCAAACATGGCTCCCAAGGCTAGAGTCCAGCCTGGCTGGATGGGATTGTCAGAGCTGGGGCAGGCAAGGGAGCTGTGCCTTCCTCCACAGGGCATGTATATCCAGCTCTTAGAGAATCTTCCTGTCAGAGATCCTATCAGAGAACCAGCTTT
>PVKH010043956.1:0-10658 GCA_004027955.1 Chaetophractus vellerosus | reverse complement strand
GTGGGCAAGGCAAAAAGCCGCCACAGGCATGGCAAAGTCACTGGTGAAACACGGAGCTGCTGCCTGCAAGCCCGGAAACCGGGCAGCCCGCAAAACACTGAGCACTGCTGCCCGCAAAACATGGAGCGGAGACGCCCATGAAAACGGAATGGAGCCACCCATGAACGGAGCGAGCCGCCTCCGAGGAGGGCCGACTCAGTGCGTCACCGCAAAGATGGGGGAGACAACAAGCAGACATTGAAAAAACACAGAAGAATGGACACACAAGCAAGAGCAAGCAGAAAGGGGGGGGCGGGATATGTAACAAAATATATATATATATAAAAGAACACATTCGTGTTAAAAAATAATAAAAAAATAAAAAATAAAAAAAGGATACACAGATGGCAAATAAGTATGTGGAAAATGTTCAACATTACCAGTCACTTGGAATTGCAAATTAAAACTACAATGAAGATATCACTACACCTGTATTAGAAACAGCTCAAATTAAAATGTGATAATACCAAGAGCAGGTGAGGATGCAGAGAAACCTGATTTTTCCTACATTGCTGGTGGGAGTGTAAAATGGTCCAGCCAATTTCTCATGAAACCAAACATACACTTACCATACAACCCAACAATTGCATTCCCGGACATTTATCCCAGAAAAATGAAAACTCATCTGCACAAAAACATGTACACAAATGTGCATAGCTGCTTTGTAATGGCCCCAAACTGGAAACAGCCCAGATATCCAGTCAAACTGTGGTATATCCAGATCATGTAATATTACTCAGCAATAAAAAGGAACAAACTATTGGCAAACACAACAACTTGGATGGGTCTCAAAGTAATTAGGCTGAGTAAAAAAGTCAATCACAAAGGCTACATACTGTACGATTCCATTTGTGTAACATTTTCAAAATGACAAAAATAGCTGGAGAGCAGGTCTGTGGTTGCCAGAGGTTAGGGATGGTGGGGGAACAATGGAGTTCATTTGACTATAAAGGGGTGGTATGAGTAAGATCTTTGTGGCGATGGAACAGTACAACATCTTTATTATGGTGGTAGGAATGCAAATTATGCATGTGATAAAATTGCATAGAATTTAATATCCAGAATATATACTGTAAAGGCATTACTTCTTCCATTTTATCCTTTGGCTTTCCATTGTCATATCTTACTATTGTCTGTCTTTTTACCCTTTAACTTACCCTTCCTAATAATCTTCATGTCTACACTCGTCTCCCATGTCTCTAGCCCTTGTTTTTCACTTTCAGACTGCAGTACTCCCTTTAGTATCTCTTGTAGTTCTGGTCTTTAGGTAATATACTCTCTTGGTTTTTGTTTGTCTGTGAAGAATTTAAACGCACCCTCATTTTTTTTTTATTAGGAGATACCAGAGATTGAACCCAGGACCTCATACATGGGAAGCAGGTGCTCAACCACTGAGCTACATCTGCTCCCCAGTGAAAGCTGCTGTCTTTGTTTGTTTTGTTTTCAGGAGGTATTGGAAAGCAAACCTGGGACCTCATATATCGGAAGCAGATGCTTAACCACTTGAGCTACATCCACTCCCCCACCCTCATTTTTAAAAATTTTATTTTTATTATTTTTTTCTCTTTGTCTTATTTCATAATTTTACAAACCCTTGTGTCGAGGGCTGACTTTCAATAGATTGCAGCAAGGGAGCTACTCTGTACGTACAAAACCCCAACCCAGAAGCAGGTCATCTACAAATGGTTTAGCACCAGGTTCCCCAAGAATGTGCAGTACGTGACAGGTGAGGGGGTGGCCCCCTTTCCAGCTGTTCCCCATTTCCCAGGACGAGGGGCTTTCCACACTGGACCCCAATCCCGACGTGCAGCAGGGGGCACCCCACACAGTCACATTTTTTGTGGGATACAGAATTCTTGGCTGGCAGTTTTTCTCTTTCAGTACCTATAGCAGTTTGATATTGTTTATGAATTCCAAAAATAGATATTGGATTATGTTTGTAAACTGGTCTGTTTTTCTGGGCATATTAGATTATATTGGATTCAGAGGTTTCACTTTTACTTGATTAAATAATGATTAAGACTTTGATTGGGCCATGTCAGAAGGATGTCCTCTTGGTGGGTGGGGACTCACAGAGAAAACGACATGGCAGAGGACACAGTTGGAGTTTTTAATGTTGGAGCACTGGGAAGTAAATACACAGAGAAGCAGATACATAAGGAAAGAGAGAAGGCGCCATTAGACACAGCAGAGGCCCCTGGAAGAGAAACAAGCCATTTGCCTGATAGTTTACAGCTGACCTTGTGTGGAGAGCAGCGCAGCTGAGCCTGGAGAGAAACAAGCCCTGGGAGAGAGACAAGACGTATCCCAGCCTACAGCTGATATTGGAAGAAGCTGGGACCACAGAGCCTTAAGAGGAAGACGAAGAGGAAGCCTGAACCTTTGCAGACATCGGTAGCCATCTTGTGTCAACATGTGAGGGAAGTAACTTATGCTTTATGGCCTTGTGACTGTAAGCTTCTACCCCAAATAAATACCCTTTATAAATGTCAACAGATTTCTGGTATTTTGCATCAGCACCCCTTTGGCTGACTAATAGAGTACCTTAAATACATCATACCACTTTCATCTCACCTCCATGGTTTCTGATAAGAGGTCGGCATTTAATCTTATTGAGGTCCCCTCGTATGTGATGTTTTGTTTTTCTCTTGCTGCTTTCAGAATCATCTCTTTATCTCTGATATTCGTCATTCTGAATAGTATGTCTCAGAGTAGGGCTATTTGGATCTATTCTGTTTGGGGTGTGTTGCCCTTCTTGGATATTGATATTTGTGTCTTTCATAAGGGTTGGGAAGTTTTGGTCATTATTTTCCTCAAATATTCTTTCAGTCCCTTTTCCATTCTCTTCTCTTTCCAGGACACCAATTTCACGTGTGTATGTTTTACGTTATGTTGTGATTCAGTTCCCTGAGACCCTGTTCTATTTTTTTCCATTTTTCTCTCTGTTCTGTCTTTTCAAGTTCAGATGTTCTGTCCTTGATATCATTAATTCTGTCTTTGATCAATTCCAATCTGCTCTAATGTAATTACATGCCTCTAATGTAATTTAAAAAAATTCATTGAGTCTTTCAATCCCATTAGGTCTGTTACTTTTCTTTGCAGGCTTTCAAATTTTTATGTATGCTCACCCAGTGTCTTCTTAATATCCTTTATCTCTTTAGTCATATTTTCCTCCAACTCTTTGATTTAGGAGAGTTGTATGAGTATCATTGATTAGTTGTCTTAAATCCAATATCTCACCAGGATATTTGGTTTGCTCCTTTGGCTGGGTCAACTCTTCCTGTTTGTTAATATGGCTTGTAATTTTTGCTGGTGTCCAGGCATCTGAATATGTTGGTGCGTTTACTCTTGACAGTCAATTTCTCTCTCTTGCCTAGTGTTTTTTTGTTTTTCTTTTTCATGGCTCTTCTTTATTTTTTGGTTCAACTTATTCTGAGTTTATAAAATTTCTCAGCTTACATTATCAAAATAGGACCAGGGACTCACCGATGGGGCGCAGATTTTCTTTCAAGGGTTGGGGTTAAAAGAGACCTAAAAGTAGTTTTTCTCCTTGCAGTTTCACAGTCGGCCGGTAGATGGCACTCATCAACAAATCTTTCCACTGAGGTGTCTATTTCAACCTCTTCTTCCCCATGCTTCTGGTCTGGCCAGAGCTGAGATTCAAAGTAGGCTCTGCTGGTTAAATTCACCAAAGACAAACTACTCTCCACCCTCTGCCACACTCTCCCTCTTCCCAGCCCCCTCAGCTGGCTGCAGTGAGCCAAGGGTTTTATCCAGGCTTTGCTCCTTGGAAGTGGGGGCAGTGCTGTTCCCAACCGTAACAGGGATTTAGTAACTCATGATTGTTAAGTTTTGAGTTCTTCATCCCTTGCCCTCCTGGGGGTTGTACAGCACTGTCCTGGTCTGCTGATCCCCAAAGCAGGTCCCTTGGACAGCTTTTGGCCTTTCTCCATTGTTTCTGTGATAGAGCTGAGCCCTGACAGCCTACTCTAATACCATCTTCCCAGAAGTCTCGCCGTATTTTAATATCCAGAATATATAAAAAGCTGCTATAACTCAACAACAACAAAAAAACAAAACCCAATTAAGGGACTTGAATAAACATTCCTCCAATGAAGATATATAAATGGCCAATAAGCACATGAAAAGATGCTCAACATCATTAGCCATTAGGGAAATGCAAATCATAATGACAATAAGATATGATTTCACACCCACCAGGGAGGCTACTATTAAAAAAAACGAACAGAAAATCACAAGCAGGCAAAGATGTGGAGAAATAGGAACCCTCAGGTATTGTTGGTGGGAATGTAAAATGGTGCAGCCACTGTGTGAAACAATTTAGCGGTTCCTCAGAAAGTCAAGTATAGCATTACCACATGATCCAGCAATTCCACTTCTAGGTATTATACCCAAAAGAATTAAAAGCAGGGACATGAACAGATATTTGCACACCAGTGTTCACGGCTGCATTATTCACAATTGCCAGGAGGTGGAAGCAACCCAAGTGTCCATCAACAGATGTATGGATAAACAAAATTGGCATACATAGACAATGAAATAGTATTCAGCCATAAAAAGGAATGGAGTTCTGATACATGCGACCACATGGATGAACCTTGAAGACATGTTGAGCTAAAAAACCTAGACACAAAAGACAAATCTTGTATGATTTCACGTATATGAAATAATTGGAATAGGCAAATTTATAGTCAGAAATTAGAATACTGGGAAGCGGCTGTGGCTCAATTGGTTGGGCTCCCGTTTACCATATGGGAGGCCCCGGGTCCAATTCCCGGGACCTCCTGGTAAAGGCAAGCCGGCCCGCATGGCTTGGTGAGCATGGCGTGGTGAGGTGCTGGCACAGCAAGATGACCCAACAAAGGGATACAAGCAGACACAGAAAAACACAAAAGCAAATGGACACAGCGAGCAGAAGCAGCAAGGGGGGGATAAATAGATAAATAAAAATAAATCTTTAAAAAAAAAAAAAAGAAATCAGAATACTGATTTGCCAGGCTGGGGAATGGGGAGTTTATGCTTAACTGGTATAGAGTTTCTATTTGGGGTGCTAGAAAAGTTTGGTAATCGCTGGTGGTGATGATAGAACTACATTGTGAGTGCAATTAACACCATTGAATTGCATACTTGAAAGTGGCAAAAATGATTAATTTTAGGTTGTATATATATATACAGAATAAATATTTTTAAAAACTGTGGATCTGTACAACACAAACAGTGAATGAACCCTAATGTAAACTTTGGGCAATAGTTAATAGTATAATTCCAATAATAATGTTGCATCAATGGCTACATGGGTACCACACTAATGCAAAATGTTAATAATAGGAAAAACTGCATGTGGGGGGGTGGTATATGGGAACTCTATACTTTCTGTATGATTTTTATGTAGAATTACAACTACTCTAATAAAGTCTTTTTTTAATGCATAGAACTATACACCACACACACACACACACACACACACACACACACACACGAGTGTGTGTAAAACTGGAGATATCTATAGAATAAGCCAATGTTAATTTCCTGGTGTTGTACATGATGTTACCATTGAAGGAAACTAAAGGTACACCGGACCTTTCTGTGCTATTTTTGCAATTCCCTATGAATATAATTGTTTCAAAATAAAAAGTGGGGACGACCAGTAAGATGGTGGCAGAGTAAGAATCTCCTAGAGTCAGTTCGTGCTACAGGGCAGTTAGTAACCTCCCAGAGCTATCTAAAACACCTGTTTGGAGGCTCCAGGAGACCAGAAGAGCATCCTGCAACATCCTTGAAGGAATGGAAGGAGGAGACTGCCCATCCGCGGGGAAGGTTCATGAGTAGAGCACTCCACACCGTGGAGGCTCAAGCCACCTCGGGAGCTATTCTACAGCTGGAATTGGAAGCTCCACTTCCCAAAAACGGGGCAGGAAGAGACAGTTGGGCACCCAACTTCAGCTACTGATTAATAAATTTGGCAGGC
This sequence comes from Chaetophractus vellerosus, assembly GCA_004027955.1. Lineage (NCBI taxonomy): Eukaryota > Metazoa > Chordata > Mammalia > Cingulata > Chlamyphoridae > Chaetophractus > Chaetophractus vellerosus. The sequence goes on along the minus strand of PVKH010043956.1, from coordinate 4,630 downwards.
AAAAGTATAGTCCCAACTCAGGTAGAACAGTCCAGTCAACAAAATGATGCTGGGAGAACTGGATATTCATAGACAAAAGAAGAAAAGAAGACCCCTATTGCACACCATATAAAAAAATTAACTCAAAATGGATAAAAAATGTAAATATAAAAGCAAGAGCCATAAAGCTTCTAGAAGAAAATGTAGGAAAACATCTTCAAGACCTGGTAGTAGGTGGTGGATTCTTAAAGGAGATAAGAGGAGAACTGAGATGGACTGCTGATGTTTAATGTTGTAGAAGTTTTAAATAACTTTACTGTAAAAGTGTGGAAATGTAGAGTTGATGGTAACACATTACAGTGAGTAACAGCTGGTTTATGAATGGGAATGTGGTTGAAAAGGGTAGTCTAGGGATGTAAATACCAAATGAAAGAAAGCTAGAGAATAATCTAGGGACTGAATAGCACAGTAGACCCAGAGGTAGATGAGAATTGTGCTTGATGGTACAGATGCAAGAGTGTCCTTTGTGAGCTAGAGCAGATGTACATCACTATTGCAGGGTGGTGGGAATGTGGAGAAGCATGGGGAAAATATAACTGGAGTGACCTATGGACTGTGGTTAACAGCAATAATGTAATATTCATGCATCTATGCCAAAGATGTACTGTGTTGATAATGGGGGAGTATGGAAAAATTGTTTCAAATGTACACTATGGATCTGGTAATAGTCTGATGATATTATTTCACAATCTGTGACAAATGTTCCACCATGGTGTGTTGATAGAGGGGTGTTGTATGGGAATTTTGCACATGCATTTCTTTTGTAAGTTTACAACTTCTGTCATAAAAATATATTTAACAAATAATAGGGTGGGATGATGGGAAAATACACCAAATGTAAGATAAGGACTAGAGTTGGTAGTAAAATTTTGACTATATTCTTTCATAATTTGTAACAAATATCTCATGACAATGCAAGATGTTGGTGGTGGGGTGATATATGGGACCCCTGTATGATGTTATGCATGTTTGCTTTGTAAGTTCACAACTTTTACTATAAACTTATTGTTTATGTATGTTCATGTATAAATGATATAGTAATAATAATAATAATAGGTAGGTTGGGGGGGGAATACACCAAATGTAAAATGCTCTGGTTGGTAGTAATATTTTGAGGATCTCTTTAATCATTAGTTAAAGATGTTTCATGACAATGCAAGGTATTGGTGGTAGAGTGAGGTATGACAGCCCTGTATGATGTTATGTATGTTTGTTTTGTAAGTTCACAATTATTACAATACACTTATTGTTTATGTATGAGTGATATACTTCAATATATTAAAAAAAAAAAGTGGAAGGAAAGGAAGGGAAGGAAGGGAGAAAGGGAGAGGGAGGAAGGCCTCTGGGAAATCGTATAAAGACCAGACAAGATCCATCAGATTAAAATCCTGTCATCTTTGGGCTGAAATTCTGTTATTTTAAGGTGTGACAGTGTTGGGAGACAGGAGGTCATTCTGGTTACCTCCCTCAGAAGTTCTGCTGGGCATCAGAATTGGCCCATAGTGGGTAATTTTTTGACTGCCTGAATGAATGAATGTGAATGAATGGGCAGAAGATAGTGTCTTTATTTTAATAACAGCCGGTATAATTAACATCTCTCCAAGGGATAAACACCACAAGTTGTCCTTCAAGGAAAGGGTTGGAGCTCCAGGACGGGAGGCTTTCCCACAATTTACAGCCTGTATGTCAGCAAGAACGTAAAGACTGCTTCTCTGGACACAAGGAGGGTGGAAGGGCCTAGACACACCACGAGGGCAGTTAAGAGCCCCTGGATCTTCAGGACCTGATGGGGTGCTTGGTGTGTTCGATGCATTAAACAAACTATTTAACACACTGGCTGAGTGTTTCTGTCCACAGCCAGGCAGTGCTCTAGGGAGTGGGGATACTCCTGTGAACCAAAGTTCCTACCTCAAGGAAGCAGACATTCCAGGAGAGAGAGACAATATCAATATACAAGCAAACAATAAATTCAAATTATGACAAGGGTCATGAAGGAAAACATGGTGATAAGTCAGAGGGTGTGTGGGGGGGGCACCATGACCTAAGGGTGGTCAGGGAAGCCCTCAAAGATTAGGTGAGTTTGAGATTAGTGAGATTATTTCTGTGAGATTAGTGAGACCTGGGTGATAAGAGGTAACTTGTCAGGAGAATGGCATTCCAGAGAGAGGCCAGAGAATGTGCAAAAGCCCAGAGGCAAGAACCAGAAGTGAGTTTGCAGAGGAGAGCAGGGGCCAGGTCTTGGGAGGGGAGGAGTTTAGAAATCTTATAAACCATGGGAACAGACAGATGGACCAATGGAACCGAATCAAGAACTTGGAAATAGACCCCTGCATTTATGGTCAAGTGGTTTTTGATAAGACTGTCAAGCCCTCCCAGTTGTGCCAGAACAGTCTTTTTAACAAATGGTGTTGGGAAAACGGATAGCCATATCCAAAAGAAAGAAAGAGGACCCCTATCTCACACCTTACACAAGAATTAACTCAAAATGGATCAAGGACCTAAATATAAATGTGTCAACCATTAAAAATCCTTGAAGAAAATGTAGGAAAACATCTTCAAGATCTTGTAGTAGGCGGTAGTTTCTTAAACCTTACACCCAAAGCACAAGCAACAAAAGAAAAAAATAGATAAATGGGACTTCCTCAAAATTAAACACTTTTACACCTCAAAAGACTTTGTCAAAAGGGTGAAAAGACAACCTGAGTTGGGAGAAAATATTTGGTAATCACATATCCAATAAGGGTTTAATACCCATGATAAATAAACAGATACTACAACTCAACAACAAAAAGACAAACAACCCTATTAAAAAATGGGCAAAAGACTTGAAAAGATAATTGTCCAAAGAAGAAATACAAATGGCAAAGAAACACATGAAACAATGTTCAGCATCACTAGCGATTAGGGAAATGCAAATCAAAACTACAATGAGATATCATTTCACACCTATTAAACTGGCTGCTATTAAAAAGTTGGAAAACTACAAGTGTTTGGACAGGATGTGGAGAGAAAGGAACACATTCACTGTTAGTGGGACTGTACAGCCACCGTGGAGGACTGTTTCTCCATTCCTAAGGAAGTTGAACATAGACTTGCCATGTACCTGGCAATACCACTACCAGGTATATACTCAGAAGAACTGAGAGCAGTGACAAGAACAGACATCTGCTCCCCGATGTTCACAGTGGCATTATTCACAATTGCTGATGGAAACAACCCAGGTGTCCAACCAATGAATGAATAAACAAATTGTGGTGTATATACATGATGGTATATTATGCAGCGGTAAGAAGATCTGAAGTTGTGAAGCATATGACAGCATGGATGAACTTGGAGGATATTATGTTGAATGAAGCAAGCCAAACACAAAAGGACAAATATTGTACGACTGTGTTATTATGAACTACATATATTGTGTATACTCATGTAGTTAATAATTAGAATAGAGGTCACCAGAAAATAGAATGAGGTTAGAGAATGGAAAGCTGAGGGTTAATCTGTGCAGAACTGGTAAAAAGGTTATTTGTAAATCTTTGAAAATGTATAGAAATGATGAGAGCACATCATGGTGTTTGTAACTAGCAGAGCTATTACATGGGTATGACAGTGGTTGAAAGGGAAAGTCTAAGGACATGTGTATTAATAGAAGGAAAACTAAAAAATGTAACATGGGACTGTATAAAACAGTAAAACCTCATGTGAAATACAAATATGAATAATATTGCAGATATAAGGCTGTTTTTACAAAATATAAACAAAAATGAAATAGAAACAGAATAGCAGGGCCGGCCGTATAGCCCAGTGGATAGGGCGCCGGTATACCACATGGGAAGCCCCGGGTTCAGTTCCCAGGGACCTCTCCTAGTGGGCAGACCACCTTGAGAAGGCAAGCCGCCATGGGCAGGCAGAGCCGCCGTGGGCAGGGCAAGAAGCTGCCACGGACAGGGCAAAGCCGCCACGGGCAGGGCAAGTCGCCTGCGAACGGAGCTCAGCCAGCCACCCGCAAACTGAAGCGGAGCCGGCCGTGAATGAAAGCAGAAGCCGCCCACAAGCGGGGCAAAGCCGCCTGCGTGGTGACTGGTCTCGGCGTGTCGCCGCAACGGGGGAGAGACAAAGCAGACAGAGAGGAACACAGGAATGGACACACAGCAAGAGCAAGCAGAAAGGGGTGTGTGTGGGGGGATATGTAATAAATAAAAAATAAATCTTTAAAAAAAAAAAGAAACAATAGCAGCTATGTATGGCAGGGAATGCATAGAGAGATTGAGAGGTGATGAGGTTTGTTCTAGTCAGGGTTCTCTCGGGAAACAGAATCAACACAAGATCTCTGTTAAAAATATAAGATTTTATAAGAGTCTCTCACGTGACCGTGGGGATACACAAGTCCAGGTTCCGCCGGCAGGCTGCAAGCCAGGGGCTCCGATGAAAGACTGATGAAAGGTCCTCGATGAGTTTGCTCCGATGAAAGACTGATGAAGGGTCCTCGATGAGTTCCTGGGAGAAGTTCGCTGTCAAACGACGAGCTGGGAAATTCTCTCCGAATGTTGAAATCAGTTCCCTTTTATAAGCAGTCAACTGAATGGATAACAGC
>PVKH010043955.1:0-10659 GCA_004027955.1 Chaetophractus vellerosus | reverse complement strand
AATTGGTAGGGCTCCGGTTTACCACATGGGAGGCCCTGGGTTCAGTTCCCAGGGACTCCTGGTGAAGGCAAGCCAGTGCACAGTGAGCTGCCTCAGTGGGATGACACAGTAGGGCAAGACAAGCAGACACAGAAAAACACAAAGCAAATGAACACAGTGAGCACAAGCATCAAGGGGGGGATATATAAATAAATAAATAAATAAATATTTTTTTTAAAATTGCATAAGTAGATACTTAAATATATTTTTAGAACTATGAAAGTAATCAAGAATATTAAAATCTATTAGCTCTCAAACACAAACATGCATAAAGATAGAATATAAAGAGAAAGAAACAAGTAAAACAAAGGAAATTAAAAATTAAATTAAAAGGAATAGCCAAAATGAGATAGAAATCAAATATTTATTTATTGTATATTAAATGGAAATTTGAATAAGCTCATCCATTAAAAGAGAAAAAAAATAATATTGGATTAAGTGAAAAACCTAAACTTATGTGGCAATAACCAATCTCCACTGTCAAGGTTGGTAAACTATGTACCCAGACTTCATTTTACCTGAGATTTCATGCATGATTTAGGTTCTACTCACTATTTGCATTTGGGGAGATTTGGATGGTGGATACTGGATCATTCTTTGGCTATTTTTCTGTTATCCTGGAGACATTTTATTTTTCCTACAGCAGGATTTCATTTTTCATAGAGCAATGAGAAGCAAGAATATTAGAAGAACAATAAAGTCAACAAATTTATATTGAGAATGCTTTAAACTTTTCAATGATTTTGAGTAGACTGTATATATTTGTGATGTTGAGACCTTCATCTGTCTTCTTTATGTCCATTGTAGATCATGATAATACTTCATAACAGAGATCATGCATTCTATAGACCTTTAATACTTTGAGTTATATGAGGTTTGGTTTTTGGAATATGTTTATTTTCACTACATTTTAAAATTTATTGATCTAGCTTTGAGGGAATCTTCTGTTATACATTGTTTGTTTTTTATTTTATTTTATTTTTTATTAGTAATTTCCTGTCTGACATGTTATTAGTTTTTTACTGATTTGGTTTTTCCTGTCAGGTGCTTTACAACAAATTTCTCATTTAATCTTCTTCATGACTCTATATATGAGAAATTGTTGTTATTCTGATCAAGTCTTTCAGTGTCTACCCTACCCTGCTTTTCAAGCATTTTTCACTTTCTGCATCTTATTTTGTAGTTTCCCAGGCATCTTAAACCTCTTCCATTTGGGGAACATAAAAAAGATTATTTCTTTTTAGAATACTGGGAATTGCTGCTCCTCCCTCATACATACCACTTCCTGGATTACTCTATCCATCAGTATTTATATGACTATTATTAAATTTACATAACCAAAAAACAATGTCCTCTCAGAGAAGTCTTCTAAATCCAACTCCCTGTGCACTACATTTCTATATTATTGCTCTGTTTTATGTTTTGTTGAATACTTTATAATGTTTCTATTCTTTTTTTTAAAGATTTATTTATTTATTTTATTACATATCTCCCCTCCCCTCCACTGCGGCGATGTGCCAAGACTGATCACTGTGCAGGCGCGGCTTTCCCCACTTGTGGGTGGCTTCTGCTTCCATTCATGGCTGGCTCTCAGTTCATGGGTGGCTGGCTGTGCTCCATTCATGGGCATCTTGTCTGCCTGTGGCAGCTTTTTGCCCTGTCCATGGCAGCTTTTTGCCCTGCCCATGGCAGCTCTGGCCCGCCCATGGCGGCTTGCCATTCTCAAGGCGGTCTGCCCGCTAGAAGAGGTTCCCAGGAACTGAACCTGGGCCCTCCCATGTGGTATGCCGCCACCCTATCCACTGGGTTATCCAGCCAGCCCCATGTTTCTATTCTTTAGTTCATACTTTTATTGGAAATTTGTTGTTTTATGAGAAATTGTAACTTCAGAGACAAAACATGAAGAAAATAGTGACACTCCTTATACACCTCATCCCTTTATTAACAACTTGCATTAGTGTAGTGCATTTATTAATATTAATTAAATAATAATATTATTATTGTACCATCACCTATTGCCCTTGTTTTATATTAGATTTCCCTGTTTGTGTTGTACAGTCCTTTTTTAAAAAAACTTTTATTCTAGTAAAATATATATGCTTTTAACTATATAAAAATATAGAAATAAGTGCTGTTATTATGTTCACAACATGCTATATCACCATCATCCATTACCAAATATTTCCCATCACCACAAATAGAAACTCTGCATAATTTAAACATTAATTCCCCATTCCATACTTCCACTCTAGCCTCTGATCACATATAGTCAAATTACTAAAACTATTAATTTTCTTATCTTTAATTATTCTATATCAGTGATATACAATATTTGTACTTTTGTGTTTGGTTTATTTCATACCACATCTCTTAAAGGTTCACTCATGTTTCTGCACATATCAGAACTTCATTTCTTTTCATGACTGAATACTATTTCTTTGAATGTATATGCCCCATGTATAACCATTCACCAGTTGATGGACACTTGGTTTGCCTCCATCATTTGATGATTTTGAATAATGCCAATATAATCACTGATATGCAGACATCCTTTGGAGGCACTGCTTTCAATATTTAGTCAGTTAGAGCAATAAATTTCACTCTCAGGACTGCCTTGGTGTGTCCCCTAAGTTTTAGTATACTGTGTTTCCATTTTCATTCACCTCAAGATATTTCCTACTTACTCATGTTATTTCCTTTTTACTTACTGTTTTATTTTCCACATATATTTTAATTTTGTATTTCTCCATCTCTTATTGATTGCTAGATGCATTCCATTGTAGTCAGAGAATATGTATTTTGTGATTTCAGTATTTTTTAAAGTTATTGAGACATGTTTTGTGATTTATCATATGATATGTTCCGGAGAATGATCCATGACACTAAATAAGAATGTGTATTCTGCTGCTGTTGGGTAAAGTGTTTTATATATATATATTAGGCCTAGTTGCCCTAGAATATCATTTAAATTTTCTATTTTCCTTCCTTATTGTTCTTCAGTATAGATGTTCTAACCATGAAAGAAAGAGATGTTTTAAAGACCCCTACTATTAATGTAGAAGCATCTGTTTCTCCCTTCAAATCAGGCAATAGTTGCTTCATTTAATTTAAGCCTCTGCCATTAGGTGCATCTCTATTTATCCTGGTTATGTGACTTCTTTAATCAGAATACTGTGACCTTCTTTGTCTCTTTTAACAGTTCTTTTCTTAAAGTCTATTTTACCTGATATTATTATAGCTACCCCAAATCTATTTTGGTTACTATTGCAGAATACTTTCCCACATTTTCACATTCCATCTAGTTATGTCTTCAAATTTAAGTTGAGTTTCTTATGTATAGCACATGGTTGTACCATGCTTTTTAAATCCATTTTATAATTCTTCACCTTTTGATTGGAAGGTGTTATTTATTTATATTGAAATAAATATATTTAATTGATAATGCAGAACTTTTTCTGCCATTTTGCTGTTTTCCACATGTATATCAAATACGTTATACCTCAATTCTTCCATTAATGCCTACTGCTATATTTATTAATTTTTCTTGTATCACTTTGAATCTCTTCTCATTTCATCTCAATATATTTTTCATATATTTTCTGTAAGATTACCATGTGGTAAAATTTAATATCTTAAATCTATAACAATCACAAATAATTTGATGATAACTTAGTTTCAATAGCATATACATACACTGTTCCTATTTCCCCCTATCCCCTAAGCTTTTTCTAAAAATTATGTTTAGGGACAGCACCTTGAAGTATTGTATACCAACATCTTGGTCATTCTGAAGTCTCTGAATTGTTTGGATATCTAATTTTTAGTGTATCTTCGATTGACAATGGGTATTTAGATTGTTTTCATTTGTAATATGACTGCTGACACCTTTTCATTATAAAGTTGAATCCACTTATTTTGTTGAAATTATTGATGTGTTTTGAATAAATTATGTAAGTTTTAGGGACACCAATATACTGATGGACTTTTTCTTTCTTTTTTTTTATAGCCAGGTATATTTTTGTTTGAGTAATTGGGTTTTCATGTGCCCCTACAAATTTTCATGATAAAAAATACATATATGTTTTAAGCTTACACTTTATATACACATAGAGTTCCAATACACAAACACACACACTGGTGCTTATTCCCCAAAAGGAAATATTTTATTTATATTCTATCTCTTTTATACTGTCTTTAAGGAGTTCCTTTGGAGATATTTTCCCTAGATTAAAATAGATATTATATGTCAAAATTTATATCAAGTAGGATTTATCCCTAGAATGAAAGTATAGTTCAACAAAAGAAAACAATCAATGCAATAAACAATATTTATTTTTCCATAAGTAACATTAATTTTATTTTCCCATGTATCACCATATTCTTAACAGCTTGTCATAGTAATGCACACTTGTTCTAGTTCAGAGAAAAACATTGTTGTATTTGTATTACTAACAAAATGCCTCATTCACTACTGAGTTCACTATGTCATATATTTCCTAGATAATCCTCTTGATTTCTTTTTTTTTTATATCTACTCTGTTATTTTTTAAAAGATACTTATATTACATAAATGTTATGTAAAAAATATAGGGGATTCCCATATGCCCCACTCCCTACCCTTCCCACATTTTCCCACATTAACATTTTCATTAGTGTGGTACATTTATTACAATTGAACTTTTATGTTAGAGCATTGCCACTAAGCATGGATTATAGTTTACATTGTAGATTAAACTCTCTCCTGCACAATTTTGTAAGTTATGATAAGATATATAATGGTTTGTATCTGTCATTGCAATGTCATTCAAGATAATTCCCAAGTCCTGAAAATACCCCCATTCTACACCTATTTTTCCCTCTCCTCCCACTCAGAACCTCCAATGGCCACTGCTTCCACATCAGTGATAAAAATTCTTCCATTGCTAGAATCACAATCAGTCTATAGTAGAATAACAGTAAGTCTACTCTAGTTCCTCATTCATTCTCAAATTCTGAGGAATCTGGGATGGTGATGACCACTCTGCCTCTAATTGAGAGGGAGCCTAGACCCCATGGGGCAGATTGACTTGACTATCTTGCATGCAGTTGCAGAATCTCTGTTCCTAGTGATTGTTATTATCCATCATCATCTCCTTATGACTTGTCCTGGGTGAGTCCAATGAACTGGAAATTAGGTGTTGCAACTTACACAATATTAATTTAATGAAGGAAAAATTGACATGGTCATCTCAACTCATTCAGAAAAACATTCCAAAATGTCTAAAATCATTTCATGATAAATACCTTAGAAAACAGAATAGAAAACTTCAACTTCTTCAACATGATAAAAGGCATATATTAAAATTCCACTAACATTTTACTCACTGGGGACTGATGGACCAAATGTTCTGGAACAAGACAAGGATGCTTTCTTTCATTACTGCTATTCAATATTGTAATTGATGTTCTGACCAGAGCAATTAGACAACAAAAGGAAATAAAAGTATCTAAAGTGTAAAAGAAATAAAGAATCTCTATTAGAGTTGACATGAATCCCTAAGAAAATATCAGAGAAAATAAATGAATTCTTAAATTTTGCAGGTTATATGATTAAGTTCTACATCTCAGCAAAAAATTTGGAAATGAAAATAAAAATAAATTTCAAGAGCCCATGGGGGCACTCTTGTTTGAGGTTTTGTATACTGTGGCAATTTGTGAAATCTGTCTAAGACATGCATAATTCTTATCTCCATAATGACTTCCTGACACACTTTGAAATCTCTTAGGCATAAAACGTTTTTGTATTTAATGTTTCCACCTTTTTCCAAATGAATTGCTGATAAATACTTGGTAATAGTCATTCAGTGCCAGGGAGTCTCATACCCATGAGTCATGTCCCATGTCAGGGGGAAGGTAGTGAGTTCATTTGTAAAATTGAATTTAAAGAGAGACCAAACTTAAGTAACAAGGAGATTTACAGGAGGTAAATTTTAAGCATTAATTATTATTAGGTAATGTTTCATTTTTACAGGAATAAGGTTCACACATACAAATACTAAGATTGAGAAATTGATGAATAGGCCTGTTTTCTTTTCTGAGGAATGGTTTAAATATTCCAGAGATTTTTGCTATTTTATTTGAGAAAGTAGTAGGGCTTCCCCAGGATGGAAGTTTAATATTTTGTTCACTGTTTTGTGGACCTCTATCTATTGAGAAAACATATTTATAATGACATGAAAACCTTCATACTCCACAGAAATATGTTTTATGGGTATTTTCCCATATATCACCCCACTATTAATACCCTGTACTAGTGATGTAACTTTGCTATAGATCCTGAAAGATCATGATTATATCTGTATTCTTCACTACAATCATTGGCCACTCCAGGGCTCACTGGACAACTGAACAGCAGAGGCAAGGCACACAGCATCATGAAATCAATACCCCTTCTATGGAACCTTTCTGGGAACACATGAAAATCTATTTTCCCAATATAACACAGTTATACCCATTTATTACTTCCTTAATCAGGATCGTTCTATTCCTTTAATTTGAACCTAAAAATTTCAATTTACCAGTTAAATATATTTCACAGACTCTTAAATCTTTGGATTGTTCAAATGCTGGTTCAACCCTGAATCCCAGCAGAGTAACAGAAAACTCTTATTCTCTAGTTCTTTGGGCTTGCAGTGGTAAACCAGCAAAACAATGAAGATAAACATGACCCATCCTAAAAAACTGGGAATGTTTGCAAGTGCAGACAGGATAATCCCTTTCATCTTCCCTGTGATGATTAGGCTAATGTATCAACTCGGCCAGGTCCAGCAAACACTGGGCTAATTGTAATACAAGGGCTTTTATGGACTTCGATCACCAGTGAGTTTACTGCATGGATGGTTTATTACATCTGCATCAATCAGGGAGATTGCATCAGCAATGTGTGACACTTTCATGCAATCAGTTGAATGCCTTAAAGGGGGAAGTGATTTCAACATTCAGAGAGAATTTCCCAGCTCATCTTTGGATTGAGATGGAGACATATCGGATGATGATAATGATAGGGTACACTGGAACCCTAAATTCTGCAGAGATTTTACCAGATGAACCTGCGATGTCCTGCCCTGTGGAGACCACACCTTGTCAACCTTGTATCATACAGCCTCCAGCCTGGCCCAGGGACTCCGGACCTCCTTCCAGCCCTGAGGTGGGTACCAGCCTAACTCCAGCCTGCATTGCTTAGCTTCTGGCTTGTCACAGGGAGTCTTGACCTCCTCCCAGCCCTGAGGCAGGTAACAGCCTAACTCCAGCATACATTGCCCAGCCTCCAGCCTGCCCCATAGAGTCTGGACCTCCTTCCAGCCACGAGGCAGGTACCAGATAAACACCAGCATGCACTGCCCAACTTCCAGTCTTCCCTGAGCAATCTACCTTCCAACCCCTGCCTGAAGAGATTAATCCTGTCTCACCAGAAGAAAATGTAAAGGAGTGCCCTGAGGTCAGTAGCCTGCAAGACATCTCTAATCCTTCTCCTTACCCACACCCTCACCCCTCTTGTTTTTGAGAACTATTACTGGACTAAAATCACAACAAGCCCCAAAGGTTAAATACAAAGTGTGACCCATGAGGAAGTACGCTGTACTCTGAAAGAACTGCATGAGTTTTCCAACTTATATAGACAGAAATCAGGGGGATATGTGTGGGAATGTATACCAAGGGTATGGGATTATGGTGGAAGGAATATAAAATTGGATCAAGCTGAATTCTTTGATTTGAGCCCACAAAGCAAAAATTCAGCATTCAACACTGTAGCTCGAGGAGTTAGAAAGGGCTCTATCAATTTGTTTGGGTAGCTGGCTGATACATGGACCAAACGATGGCCTAACATGTCTGATGATGAGATGCCTGATTTGCTCAAAGGCTTAGAGAGATTTGAATGCTAGATTAGATTTACCATTTGAGACCTGCCCACACACCCCAGGAATATCCAGAGGACATATCTATAACCAGAACTTTGAGGAATAAATTTGTGAGACAAACTCCATCTTCTCTGAAGATCACTGTGGTTGCTCTTCTCTGCAGTCCAGATATAACTGTAGGGAGGGCTGTAATGGAATTGAAATCCTTAAACATTAGAGATATGATCAGATCTCATTCCGGTAAAAGTCAAGTATCAACAGTATATCGTCAAAGGCAAGGTGGGCATGGCTACCACAATGAAAGACAGTTTCAAAGCCACACACAGAATATTGGATGTAGTTATGGCATTGGCTAATAGATCATGGGGTACCTAGAAGTGAAACACAGGGGCAGTCTACTAAATTTCTTCTGGATCTGTTTAAGCAGAGGAGTTCTATGTCGTATGATCAAAACCCTAGCTCAAATTAGCGATGCAGAGAATAACGGCCCCTTAAACAATTCCCAGACTTGAGACAGTTTAGAGACCCAGAGCCCCTTTAATGAGGAGAAGGCCAGGTCCCCTTGGGGAAGTATCATGTTAAGCTGTCAAAAATTTATACTGTTAATCTTACCCTTGGGGAAGGATCCTGTTAAACCACCAAAAGTTTATACTGTTAATCTTCCTCCCACATTTCCCCAGGGAGACATATGGACTTTTGCCAGAGTAACTGTGCATTGGGGAAAAGGAAATGATCAGACATTTCAGGATTATTAGACTCTGGCTCAGAAGTCACATTAATTCCAGGAGACCCAAAACATCACTGTTGTCCAGTAATCAGAGTAGGGGCTCATGGAGGTCAGGTAATTGATGGAGTTTTATCTCAGGTCCATCTCACAGTGGGTCCAGTGTGTCCCTGGATGCATTCTGTGGTTATTTCAGCCAGTTTGAGAATGCATAATTGGAATAGACATACTCAGTAACAGGCAGAACCCCCACATTAGATCCCTGATTGTGGAGTGAGGGCTATTATGGTTGGAAAGGCCAAGTGGAAGCCACTATAAACGACCCCACCTAGCAAAATAGTAAAACAAAGGCATTACTGGATTCCTGGAGGGATTGCAGAGATTAGTGCCACCATCAAGGATTTGAAGGATGCAGGGGTGGTGATTCCCACCACATCCCATTCAACTCTCCTATTTGGCCGGTGCAAAAAACAGATGGATCTTAGAGGATGACAGTAGATTATCATAAAATTAAGCAGGTGGTGACTCCAATTGCAGCTGCTGACCCAGATGTGGTGTCATTGCTTGAGCAAATCAACATTTCTCCTGGTACCTGGTATGCAGCTATTGATCTGGCAAATGCTTTTTTCTCTATTGCCATTAGTAAGGACCACCAGAAACAGTTTGCTTTCAGCTGGCAAGGCCAGCAGTATAACCTCACTGTCCTGCCTCAGGGGTATATCAACTCTGCAGCCCTCTGTCATTATATTGTCCACAGGGGCCTTTATTGCCTATCCCTTCCATGAGACATCACACTGGTCCATTACATTGATGGTGTCTTGTTGATAGGACCTACTGAGCAAGAAGTAGCAAAGACTCTAGATTTATTGGTAAGGCATTTGTGTGAGAGAGGATGGGACATAAATTCAACAAAAACACAGGGTCTTTCCACCTCAGTAAAATTTCTAGGTTTCCAGTGGTGTGGGGCCTTTCAAGATATCCCTTCTAAAGTAAAGGATAAGCTGTTGCACAGATCCCCTCCTATGACCAAAAAAGAGGCACAATGCTTAGTGGCCTCTTTGCATTTTGGAGGCCACGCATTCCTCATTTGGGTGTGCTACTCTGGCCCATGTACTGAACGACCAGAAAAGCAGCTAGTTTTCATTGGGCACTGGAACAAGAGGAGGCCCTGCAACACATCCAGGCTACTGTGGAAGCTGCACTACCACTTGGACCATATGATCCTGCAGATCCAGTGGTGCTGGAAGTTTCAGTGGCAAATAGAGATGCTGTCTGGATTCCCCTATAAGGGAATCAAAATGCAGATCCTTAAGGTTTTGGAGCAAAGCCTTGCCATCCTCTGCAGGTAAGCACTCCCCTTTTGAGAAGCAGCATTTGGCTTGCTTCTGGGCTTTAGTAGAGAGTGAACACTTAACCATTGGCCATCAAGTTACTATGACACCTGAGTTGCCTATCACAAGTGGGGTATTGTCTGACTCACCAAACCATAAATTTGGGAGTGAACAGCAGCACTCTATAATAAAATGGAAGTGGTATAAATGAAATAGGGCTCAAATGGGTCCTGAAGACAAGTAGCCCAAATGCCCAGTCACCACCCCTTGATGTTACCTTCTCTTTCCCAGCCCTCAGTTTTGACCTCTTGGGGAGTCCCTTACAATCAGTTGACTGAGGATGAGAGAACTCGGGCCTGGTTTACAGATGGTTCTGCACAATATGAAGGTACCACACAAAAGTGGACAGATGCTCCACTGCAGCCCTTTTCTGGGACATCCTAGAAGAATAGCAGTGAGCAAATCCTCCCAGTGGGCAGAACTTTGAGCAGTATACCTAGTTGTTCATTGTGCTTGGAAGAATAAATGGCCAGATGTTCATTTGTACACTGACTCATGGGCTGTTGCCAATAGTTTGGTTCGATGGTCAGGGATTTGGAAGGAACATGATTGGAAAATTGGTGACAAGGAGGTCTGGGGAAGAGGTATGTGGATAGCCCTTTCTGAG
>PVKH010043954.1:0-10661 GCA_004027955.1 Chaetophractus vellerosus | reverse complement strand
CGTGAAGGAAACAGAAGCTAAGCCCGGAGAGAAACGCAGCCCCGGGAACAGAGGAACCCGGAAGCCTGAACCCTGGTGACGTTGGCAGCCATCTTCCTCCAACACGTGGACTTTGGTATGGGAAGAAATTTATGCTTTGTGGCCTGGTA
This sequence comes from Chaetophractus vellerosus, assembly GCA_004027955.1. Lineage (NCBI taxonomy): Eukaryota > Metazoa > Chordata > Mammalia > Cingulata > Chlamyphoridae > Chaetophractus > Chaetophractus vellerosus. The sequence goes on along the minus strand of PVKH010043954.1, from coordinate 10,512 downwards.
ACTGTAAGCTTCTACCCCAAATAAATACCCTTTATAAAGACCGACCAGTCTTTGGTATATTTCAAAAGGCACACCTTTGGCTGACCAAAACATGTGTCTTGGTTTAGGGGTCTTAGAATTTATCATACTTGGAGTTATTTGAGCTTCTTGCATGTGTATATTCACATCTCTCAGTAGATTTGAGAAATGTCCAGCTATTATTTCTTCAAATACTGTTTCTGCCTCTTTCTCTCTCTCTTGTTCTTCTGGGACTCCAGTGACGCTATGATGATATGCTTGATGGTGTCCCACAGGTTCCTTAGGCTCTGTTCATTTTTCTTCATTCTTCTTTCTGCTTCTCACACTGGATAATTTCAATTGTCTTGTCTTCAGGTTTACTGATCCTTTCTTCTCCCTATTCAAATCTGCTTCTGAATCATCTAATGACGTTTTCATTTCAATTACTGTAGTTTACAGCTCCAAAACTTCTTTGCAGCTCCCAAATTTCTGTTTGGTTCATTTCTGTAATTTTTCCATCTCTTTATTTTGTTTTAGACAATGCTTTCCTAATTTCCTTTAGTTCTTTGTACATGGATTCCTTTAGCTCATTGAACATATTTAAGACAGTTGATTTAAAATGTGTGGCTAATAGTTCCAGTATATGAGCTGCCATGGTTTCTGGCTAATTTTTTTTTCCTGTGAGTGGACTGTACTTTCCTGGTTGTGTTTTGTAATATTTTTTGAGAACTGGAGAGAGTGGGTATAGCTCAATGGTTGAGCGCGGGCTTCCTATGTACAAAGTCCTGGGCTCAATCCCTCCTAAAGAAAAAGAAAGAAAGAAAAAGAAAAAAGAGAGAGAGAAAACTGAACATTTTGAGTATTATGTGGTTATAACTGGAAATCTTGTTCTTCCACTGCTGAGATTACGAGATGTTTTATTGTTATTGTTGAGGGCTGGAGCTGTCAATCTATGGCTTCTCCAAGCTATTTTTGCTCCCAAATAGGGAATGGAAAAAGAAAGGGAAAAAGCAGGTACTACCTCTTGAAGACTCCTTTGCCACTTTTGCCTGAAGGGAACTAGAACAATGTCACCCTCAGAGCCAGTTCCCCACATGAAAAAAGCAGTGATCATCAATCAGACCACACAACCCCAGATAAAGGACTAGGTCCTTATAGCCCTTCTGGTACAAGCTGCACCCAGAGCCACAGCTGCAGTCCCCACTGCTACCTGCAGTTGGGCTGGAGGATGGAGGATTGTAGTCACTACAAGGATGAAATTCACTGTTTTTTACCACATTTTATTTGCTTCTTTTAAAATGTGTTTTTACCATGTTTTATTTGCCTCTTCCCTGGATGCTTCACATTATTCTACTAGACTACAGAGTTTCAAAATAGTTGATTCAGACAGTTTCTGCCAGGTTTTTTGTTTTTGGGTTTTGTTTTGTTTTTTGTTTTGTTTTGCTTTGCTTTGCTTTGCTTTGCTTAGACAGCAAAACACGGTTCACGTTCTGGAGTCTGTAAGTCCCAAATCAAGGTGTCTGCAAGGGCATGCTTTCTGCCTGAAGTTCATAGCATTACGGTGATGTCTTGCCACCATCTTGGGATTACTTGACTTGTACCTCTGCCTGTATCACATGGAGAGGTGTTTGCTCCCTTCCTGTGGCTTTCTTTGACTTCTACCTTCTCTCACTGCATCCAAACTCCCCCCCCCTCTTTTTTGACATATTTTATTGATACATATTAATAAAGCATACAATCCATCCATATTATACCATCAATGCTATTTGGTATAATCACGTAGTTGTACATTATCACTCCAATCATTATTAGAGCATTTTTATTATTCCAGTAATAATAAGAAACAAAAAACCAAACTCATTACTTCTCAATCTTTTTATGCTTCCCTGCCATACATAGCTACTATTCTGATCTGGCTCTCTAGTTTATTTGTATTTATATTTTGTAAAAATGGTCTTATATAGGCAATATTACCCATATTCATATTTCACATGAGGTTTCACTATGTTATACAGTCCCATGTTACATTTTTTAGCTTTCCTTCTTGAAATGTACATGTCCTTAGACTTTCTCTTTCAACCATTGTCATACGTATATAATAGCACTGCTAGTTACAGAAACTATGATGTGCTTTCACTATTTCCATTCATTTCCTAAGATTTACAAACAACCGTTTTACCAATTCTGCCCAGTTTAACCCTCAGCTTTCCATTCTCTGCCCTCATTCTATTATCTGGTGACCTATATTCTAGTATTAACTCCATGAGTTTACACAATATGTTTAGTTAGTTCATAACAGCACAATCTCATACAGTATTTGTCCTTTTGTGTCTGGCTTGCTTCATTCAACATAATGTCCTCCAGGTTCATCCATGTTTCCTTATGCTTCATATGAGTTTAAATAGAATTGGTCTTAATTCTTGGTAGAATTCACATGTAAAGCCATCTGGTTCTGGACTTTTCTTTGTTGGGAGTTTTTTCATCTAGGTTGTCTCCTTTATTGGCATACAGTTTCTCATAATATCCTCTTTGAGCCCTTTTATGTCTGTGGGGTCAGTCGTAACCTCTCCCTTTTCATTTCTGATTTTATTTATTTGCATCTTCTCTATTTTTTTTCTTAGTCTAGCTAAGTGTTCGTGAATTTTACTGATCATCTCAAAGAACTAGCTTTTGGTTTTGTTGATTTTTTTTTTCTCTTGTGGTTTTTTGTTGTTGTTGTTCTCAATTTCAATTATTTCTGCCCTAACCTTTATTCTTTCCTTCTGATTGCTTTGTGATTGGTTTGCTGTTCTTTATCTAGTTCCTCCAGGTGTATCCCATAAGAGTGATAAGTTATGTTCTCGGATTCATTTGTCTTAATATATTTACTAATTCCTCTTATAATTTCTTCTTTGACCCACTGATTGTTTAGGATCATGTTATTTAGCCTCCACATATTTGTTAATTTTCCTTTTCCCATCTATTAACGATTTCCAGCTTCATTCCATTATGATCTGAGAAGGTGCTTTGTATAATTTCAATCTTTTTATATTTATTGAGATCTGCTTAGTGACCCAAAATGTGGTCTATCCTTGAGAAAGATCCATGAGCACTTGAGAAGAATGTATAACACACTGATTTGGGATGCAAAGTCTGTTTATGTCTGTTAGGTCTAACTCATTTATCATATAGTTCAAGTTCTCTGTTTCCTTCTTGATCTTCTGTCTAAGTTGTTCTATCTAATGATGTGAGTGGTACATTGAAGTCTCCAAATATTATTGTTTATTTTTCTCTTCAGTTTTGCCAAGAATTTGTTTCATGTATTTTGGGACACCCTGCTTAGGTGCATAGATATTTATGACTATTCTTCTTTCCTGGTGGATTGTCCCTTTTATTAATATACAGTGGCCTTTTGTATCTCTTATAACTTTTTTGTCTGATATTAGTATAGCTACTAATTAATTAGCATAGCTGTTTTTTTTCCTTCATTTTTTTTCTGTTGTTTTTATTTATGATTTTTTTTTTGTTATTTCATTTTTAGTGTAGCTGTTATTTGGTTACTGTTTGCGTGGGGTATCTTTTTCCACCCTTTTACTTTCAGCTGATTTGTATCTCTGGGTCTAAGTTGAGTCTCTTATAGGCAGCATATGGATGGCTCATGTTTTATCCATTCTGTCAGCCTATATCTTTTGATTGGGGCATTTAACCCATTTACATTCAATGATATTATTCTAAATGCATATTCCACCATTTTATTCTTTGGCTTTCATATGTCATATCTTATTTTCATCTGTATTTTTACTCTTTGGACTATTCTTTCTCCTAGTCCTATCTTCTATACCCTCCTCCATCCTCTATCTCCTGTCTGGTTCTTGCACGCTGTAAGCCTCCTTTTAATGCTTTCTGCAAAGGTGGATTCTTTTTTCCAAACTCTCTTAGTGTTGTTTATTTGTGAATATATTAAACTCACTTTCATATTTGAAGGACAAACAGGCTTCAAAGATGAATTCTCCCAGGCATTTCGAGAAGAATTAACACCAATCCTCTTTAAACTCTTCCAAAAAGTTCAAGAGGAGGGAAGATTACCCAACACATTTTATGAAGCCAATGGCACCCTAGTACCAAAGCCAGATAAAGACACTACAAAGGGGGGCCAGCTGTAGCCCAGTGGATAGGGCACCGGTTCACCACATGGGAGGCCCCAGGTTCAGTTCCTGGGGGCCTCTCTGAGCGGGCAGACCGAGACCGCCTTGAGAGGGCAAGCTGCTGTGGGCGGGGCAGAGCCACCATGGGCAGGGCAAAAAAGCCACCATGGGCAAGGCAAAGTCGCCACGGGCAGGGCAAGTCGCCCACGAGCAGAGCAGAGCCGCCCACGAGCAGAGCAGAGCCGCCTGCGAGTGGGGCAAGCTGCCTTCACGGTGAGCTGACTTGGCGCGTTGCCGCAACGGGTGAAGACAAAGCAGACACAAAAGAACGCGAAAATGAACACAGCAAGAACAAGCAGAAAGGGGGGGATATTTAAAAAAAAAAAAAGACACTACAAGGAAAGAAAATTACAGACCAAACTTTCTAATGAACATAGGTGTAAAAAAATCTGAACAAAATACTTGAAAATAGAATCCAACAACATATCAAAAGAATTATACATCATGACCAAGAGGGATTTATTCTTGATATGCAAGGGTAGTTCAACATAAGAAAATCAATTAATTTAATACACCACATTAACAAATTGAAGGAAGAAAAACCACATTATCATCTTGATCAATGCAGGAAAGGCCTTCAACCAAAAATCCAGCATCCTTTCTTGACAAAAACACTCGGAAAGATGGGAATAGAAGGAAAATTCCTCATTATGACAAATGTCATATATGAGAAACCCATAGTCAATATCATACTCAATGGGAAAGGTTGAAGCTTTCCGTCTAAGATAAGGAACAAGACAAGGATGCCCACTGTCATCACTGTTATTCAATATTGTGCTAGAAGTCCTAGCTTGAGTAATTAGACAAGAAAAATAAATAAATAAAAGGCATCCAAATAGGAAAAGAGGAAGTAAAACTCTCACTATTCACAGATGACATGATCCTATATTTAGAAAATGCTGGAATGTCTATGACATAGCTATTTGAGCTTATAAATGAGTTCAGCAAAGTGGCAGGATATAAGATCAACACGCAAAAGTCAGTAATGTTTCTGTACACTAGTATTGAATAATCTGAGGAGGAAATCAGGGGAAAAAATCCATTTAAAATAGCATCAGAAAGACTCAAGTACTAGGAATCAATTTAACCAAAAAGTACAGGACCTATGTGCAGAAAACTACAAAACAATGCTGAAACAAATCAAAGAAGACCTAAAAAATGGAAAGACATTCTGCATTCATGGATTGGAAGACTAAATATCGTGAAAATGTCAATTCTACCGAAGTTGATTTATTGATTTTATGTATTCCCAATCAAAATTTTAACAGCCTACTTTACACAAATAGAAAAGACAATTATCACATTTATTTGGAAGGGAAAGTTCACCTGGATAGTCAAAAGTATTCTAAAAAGGAAGAGCTATGTGGGAGGACTTTTCACTGCCTGACCTTGAGACATACTACAAAGCTACAGTGGTTGAAACAGCATGAAATAGGGAAGCAGATGTGGCTCAAGTGACTGAGCTCCTGGTGCCTCCTAAAGAAGACTGTGAGGTGGTATGATGGACAGGCGTGGCAGGCTGACACAACAAGATGACGCAACAAGAGACACAAGAAAAAAAACATAATGAGAGACACAACGAAGCAGGGAGCAAAGGTTTCCAGTACCTCTTAAAAAAAACGAGCAAGACAGCAGGTTGATGCAATGGGCAGGCGCAGCAAGCTGACGCAACAAGATGATGCACCAAGAGATACAAGAAGAAAAAACATAATGCGAGACATAACAAAGCAGGGAACAGAGGTGGCTCAAGAGATTAGGCACCTCCCTCCCACCTCGGAGGTCCTGGGTTTAGTTCCCGGTGCCTCCTAAGGACACAGTACACAGCAAGTGCAAACAACGAGGGGGTGGGAAGAAATAAATAAAATAAATATTTAAAAAAACTAAAACAGCATGGTATTGGCATAAAGATGGACACATTGATTAAAGGAATAGAATTGAGAGTCCAGAAATAACCCTTCACCTCTACTGCCATCTGGCTTTTGACAAACCTACCAGATGCACATGACTGGGACAATAAATTGTGCTAGGAGAACTGGATATCCATAACCCAAAGAATGAAAGGGGACCCCTATCTCACTCCTTATTCAAGAATCAACTCAAAATAGATCAAAGTCCTAAATATAAAAGCCAGGACCATAAAATTACTAGAAGGAAATGTAGGGAAACATCTTAAAGACCTTGTGGTAGGTGATGGTTTCTTGGAACTTAACCCAAAGCTCACACAACCGAAGAAAAAATAGATAAATGGAACCTTCTTAAAATTAAACACTTTTGCACCTCAATGGACTTTGTCAAAAGGGTGAAAAGGCAGCTGACTCAATGGGAAAAAAATTATTTGGAAATCACATACATATCCAATAAGGGTTTAATATCCATTGTATATAAAGAGATGCTACAACTCAACAGTAAAAAAAGGCAAATGATCCAATTAAAAAATGGGCAAAAGACTTGCATAGACTTTTGTCCAAAGAAGAAATAGAAATGGCAAAAAAACACACATGGGAAAAGTGTTCAACATTTTGATTTTGCAAATCAAAGCTACAATAAGATACCATTTCACACCTATAAGAATGGCCACTATTAAATAGTTGGAGAGTTTTTGGTGCAGCTCCACAGATTGAGACTGGGCCTCACCTACAACCCCCACCATCCCTGCCCAGGTAATGGTACTCTGTAGGTCCTTTGAACTCCTCTCTTTTTCAGCAATTTTGGGATCCTTTGGTGAGGTCAGCTTGAAATCAGTGCTCCAGACTCTTGTCTGTTGAAGCACGGGAAGGAGTTACTTTGATTCATTTGGGAAAAGAGACTTTTCTTTGGACTTCTTTGAGGCCCCTTTTGTTTTTCATCCCAGAATCATGTGTCCCATTGAATGGTTATGTCAGCCTTGTCATAATCAAATTGGCCAAAGATGTATAGATTTAATTCTGGACTCGCAATTCTATCCCATTGAAGTCTGTGTCTCTCCTTATGCCAGTAACACGCAGTTTTCATTACTGTAATTTTGCCATAGCTTTGGAATTGGGAAATGTGAGGCCTCCAACTTTGTTCTTGTTCAGGATTGTTTTGGGTATTCAGGGTCCTATGTGATTCCATATGATTTTTTTCTGTATGTTTTTGTTTATATGACACCCAGAAAAGGCAAAACTTTAGAAATATACAACAGTTTAGTGATTGCAGGGATGGAGGTTGGGAGAGAGATCGATTACAAAGGGACACAAGGGAATTAAGGGGACTATTTTAAAGTAGAACTAAAGAATAAAGCATCATTCAAATGTAAAAAAAAAAAAGTTGGAAAAATACAAGTGTTGGAAAGGATATGGAAAGATAGGAATGCTTATTTACTGTTGATGGGAGTGTAAAATGGTACAGCCACTGTGGAGGACTGTTTGCCAGTGCCTAAAGAAGTTGAACATAGACTTTCCGCATGAGCTGGCAGTGCCACTACTGGGTGTATACCAAGAATAACTGAGAGCAGTGACATGAACAAACATCTGCACACTGATGATCCTAGCAGCATTTTTCACGATTGCCAAAAGATGGAAACAACCCAAGTATCCATCAACCAATGAATGGATAATCAAATTTTGGTGTATACACATGATGGAATATTTTGCAGCTGTAAGGGGAAATAAAAGTTTTGAAGCATATGCCAACATGGATGAACTTGAAGGACGTTATGTTCAGTGAAGCAAGCCAGATACAAAAGAATAAATACTGTATGATTGTGCTATTATGATCTATATATATATATTTTTTAAGATTTATTTTTTACTTATTACATATCCCCCCCCTTTCTGCTTGTTCTTGCTGTGTTCATTCTTGCGTTCTTCCATGTCTGCTTGCCCCCTCACCGTGCGGCGACCCGCTGAGTCAGCTCACCGCGCAGCGGCCTGCCTGCTCACCGGGGCTTGCCCTGCCCACGGCGGCTTGCCTTCTCAAGGTGGTCTGCCTGCTCAAGGAGGCCCCAGGAACCGAACCCGAGGCCTCCTATGTGGCAAACTGGTGCCCTACCAACTGGGCTACAGCTGGCCCTTAAATATATTGTGTAAACTCATGGAGTTAATAACTAGAATATAGGTCATCAGGAAATAGAATGAGGTTTGGGTGTGGAAAGTTGAGGGTTAATCTGTGCAAAATTGGTAAAAAGGTTGTTTGTAAGTCTTTGGAAATGCATAGAAATGGTGAAAGCACATCATAGTATTGGTAATTAGTGTGCAGTGATTGAAAGGGAAAGACTAATAAGGTCATGTGTATTACTGAAAGTAAAGCTAAAAAATGTAACAAGGAACTGTATAGCATAGTAAAACCTCATGTGAGGTATGAATATAAATAGTATATTAATATATATACTATTTTTCTTTGAAACGAAAAGTGTTACGTATGTTATTGTTACAAGATGTTACTATCAGGCAAAAAAAAAAACAACAAAACCATTGTGCTAAGTGAAAGAAACCAGACACAAAGTACTGCATATTGTGTGATTCCATTTATATAAAATGTAAATATAAATCAGTTTATAAAGTTGAAATTAGATTTGTGGTTATGTAGGGCTGGGGAAAGATAGAGGAATTTGAGAGATGACTACTAAGGTGTATGGAGTTTTTCTTTTTGGAGTAATGAAATTATTGTAAAATTTTTTGTGGTGATGATTTCACAGCACTGTGATTATACTAAAAGCCATTGATTGTATACTTTGGATAAATTGTATGGTATGTGAATATATCTCAGTAAAACTGCTTTAAAATATATATCCTATATTTTATTTATTTATTTATTTTAATGATTTATTTATTTACTTTTATCCATTTTTTTTGTTTGTTACATATCCCCCCCCCCTTTCTGCTTGCTCTTGCTGTGTGTCCATTCTTCTGTGTTCTTCTATGTCTGCTTCTTGTCTCCCCCCGTTTTTGCGGCAACTTGCCGAGTTGGTCCCCTGCGCAGGCGGCTCGCCCCCCTCATAGGTGGCTCCATTCCGTTTCACGGGAGGCTCCGCTCCATGTTTTGCAGGCAGCACAGCTCCATGTTTCGCGGGCTGCTTGGCTCCGTGTTTCGCGGGCAGCAGCTCCGTGTTTCACGGGTGACTTGCCATGCCCGTGGCGGCTCTGCCCTGCCCATGGCGGCTTTTTGCCTTGCCCATGGCGGCTTGCCTTTCTCAGACCGTCTTCCCACTTGGAGAGGTCCCTGGGAACCGAACCCGGGGCCTCCCACGTGGTGTACCAGTGCCCTTATCCTCTGGGCTATACAGCCAACCCCTATATTTTGTATTTTAATGAGGAAAAACAGTTTTACAGATCCTGTGATATTAGGCAACCCCAAACTCTGGAAAGAAAAACAAGATAAGATTCAAGTTGGGAAGTATTCTCATCAGAACTAATGAGATTAGAAAAATGGACAAAGTCAAAATGTGATCCAGTCAGTCAAAAACATTCCAGAACCTGAATGCTTCTGAGCTCTCTCCTCTCATCCAGTTTGTCCCAAAAACCTTTTGCTTTGTTTCCTCAATAGGGGGCCAGCTGTTCTCTTCCTCTTCTTTCCCTGCTATGCACACCTTGCTTCAGGTTCTATTTTTACCCAGTATATATACTGTGGAGCAGTAGAGTGTATATTCTTCATCCTCTCGTCTTTTTTTCTCTTTCATTTCCACCTCTTCTATGCTGTTAGAGTGAATGTGAATGTGTTAGAATACAAATTTGATCATGTTATTTTACTCTTGTCATCCAGCTTTCAGTCACCCATGTTTTCAATCTCTCAGTTTCCCTGTTGTCAGGCATCTTTATAGTTCTCTTGATTTACCCCTTGAATACCTCTCTAGCTTCATATATTGCTCCTTTTAGCATGTGCTTTTTTTTCCTGTCACTATAGTGTCTAGTGTTTAAGAGTGATGGCTATGGAATTGGACTGCCCAATTTCATATTTTAGCTTATTAAGTGTGTTATTTGTCTGTGCTTGGACAAGTTACTCCTTTGTGTCAAGTTATGGCAGATTTGACTACTTGTCTTAGTGGGACATTGACAAATCAGAATGGAAGATGGCAGTAAACATTTGGTACAGTTTTATACATGCTTTAGTTTCTTTATCTGTGGAATGGAGATGATAAAACATACTTTCATTGTGAAGATTCAATGAGATAATTTGTGTGTTGTGCTTAGACCAGAGACTGACACAGAGTAAATACTCAGTAAATTGTGACCATATCTTACCATTGTCTATAATTTGTTAAGCAAACTGATCTTATGCTCCTGGCTTTTGTTCTTTACCCAAAAGGTCTTTCCTCCTTTTACTGTGGTAACTTTTAATTTCTCTTGTAAGACTGTTTAAATGCCATGCAGTT
>PVKH010043953.1:0-10639 GCA_004027955.1 Chaetophractus vellerosus | reverse complement strand
AAAAAATAAAGAGAAACATATTGACCTGCTTTAATGGCTAAATTCTGCCTCAAAGCCTGCAGAGAGAAGGCTGCAGGCAATTGATTAATGAAAACAGGATGAGAGGCTCTACAAGTGCCCAAAGGGAATGCTGTTTTACCTTAAGATTTAATTGCATGCTTGTGTGCTTCTGACCTCTACTCTCTCCTCCTTCTTGTTGGTGGTTTTTTCCCTCTGTTTGTTTTCTTTTCTTTGTTTTTTTTTAAATTAGGTGCTGATAGCTTTTTTCTTCTTTGCTGGTCTTCTTTATCCTTGATTTTCCATCCTCTGTGTATAGTGATTGTGTCTAAATACACTATCCCCTCTCCTTCCTTCATCTTTCTACCTTCAGCTTTCTGTTGTGGTGCTTATTCCCACCTTCTTTCATTTCTGCCAATTTCACTCTTCTTAACTTCTATCTTGGCTATTCTGTTCTCTTTTATTTCTTTCATTTTATATTAGCTTTTTTCTTTCAGCCTATTTGTTTTTAGTTCTATCTCTCATCATTCTGGTCATATAAAGTACTCTATATATTTTTCTCTATTTGATTCCTCACTCCATTGTTGACAATCCAATTTTTCCCCTATCACTCTACACTGCCTGCATGAGTTAAATATTCAATTTACTAAATCTAATATGGCCCCTCCTCCAACTTTTATCAATAGTACTATGTCCCTTTTCCTTTCTCACACCATTTGAATGCTCTGGGCCTAATCTTCTTTCTTCAAAGGAATATAGAAAAAAGGTTATAAGATGTTGCAGGTTATAAGATGAATGCTGAAAAATCGGTAGCGTTTTTGTACACTAACAAAGAACAATCTATGAAGAAATCAAGAAAAGAATACCATTTACAATAGCAACAAAAAGAATCAAATTCCTAAGAATAAATTTAACTAAAGATGTAAAGGACTTATATGTGCAAAGCTACACAAATGTGTTCAAGGAAATCAATGACTTAAATAAATGGAAGAATATTCCCTGTTCATGGATAGGAAGACTAAATATCATCAAGATGTCTATCCTACCAAAGTTAATCCACAGATTTAATGCAATCCCAATAAAAATTAACACTGTATTTTTGAAGGAATTGGAAAACTTACTACAAAATTTATTTTGAAAGTTAATAAGCCCCGAATTGCCGAAGACATTTTGAAGAAGAAAAATGAAGTTGGAGGTATCACTCTACCTGACTTGAAAACATACTACAAAGCTACAGTGCTGAAAACTGCAAGGTATTTGTGCAAGTATAGACATATTGACCAGAGGAACTGAATTGAGAGTTGTGATATAGATCCTTATGTATACAGTCAGCTGATATTTGACAATGCCAATGAGCCTACTCAGTGGGGAGAGAATGGCCTCTTCAACATGTGGTGCATGGAGAACTGGATATCCATATGCAAGAGAAAGTGAGAGGAACACCATCTCACACCCTATCTGAAAATTAACTCTAGGTGGATCAGAGATCTAAACATAAGAGCCAAGATCATAAAAAGCTTGGAGGATAATGTAGGGAAGCATATACAGGACCTCGTAATAGGAAATGGTTTCATGGACTTCACACCAAAGCACAAGCAGCAAAAGAAAAATAGATAAATGGGATCCTCAAAATTACAACCATTTGCACCTCAAAAGATATTATCAGGAAAATAATAAGGCAGCCTACCCAATGGGAGAAAATGTTTGGCAACCTTATATCTGATAAGAGCCTCATATCTTGCATATATAAAGGAACCCTAGACCTTGAAAATAAGAAGATTAACAACCCATTTTTAAAAATGGCCAGTGACCTGAAAAGACACTTCTCCAAGGAAGAAATACAAATGGCTAAAAGGCACATGAAAAAATGCTCAACATCTCTAGCTATAAGAGAAATGCAAATCGAAACTAGAATGAGATACCATCTTACACCCATTAGAATGGCAGCTATTAAAAAACTACAGACTATAAATATTGGAGAGGTTGTGGAGCAATGGGTACCCACATCCACTGCTGGTGGGATAGTGGATTGGTACATCCACTGTGGAGGACAATATGGCAGTTACTCAAAATACTAAATATAGATCTTCCATATGATCCAGCAATTCCACTGCTGGGTATATACCATGAAGATTTGAAAGCAGAGACACGAACAGATATAAGTGCACCAATGTTCATGGCAGCATTGTTCAAAATTGCCAAAATTTGGAATCAACCCAGGTGTCCGACAACAGATGAAGATATAAATAAAATGTGTTACATATATACAATGGAATACTACTCAGCAGTAAGAAGGAACAAAGTGCTAACACACGGGATAACACTGATTAATCTTGATGACCTTATGTTGAGCGAAGCAAGTCAGTCATTGAAGGATGAGCTGTACATGACCTCACTGATATGAATAAAGGAAATTGAACAGTCCCTGAGAACTAGGATCTTAAAAATAGGTTTAAAAGAAAGAGAAAGAGAAGAAAAAAGTAGTAGGACATCATCCAAAAGGACATAATCTGTGGTGAGGTGATAGAGTGTGGTTGCATGTTAGGGTAATGGGAATAGTGGGTGGTGATATTGTTGGGTTTTGTGGTGCAGCATTGCTGGTTGGGAGGACCGGGAGGGACAGGTTGGAGAACTCAGGATGCTTGGGGGGATGGAGCGGGCACCGGATGAATGCTAGGGATATGTGGCTATTGGATGGAGATGGAAGTGGTGGGAGTGCTCTTGTCACAGAGTGGAGGGTAGGTATCACATTTGGGGGGAGGTTTGGGGAGCATAACATGGGGATATATTTACGGGGACCTCGGGGATGTGTGGGAGTGTTCTTTCTGTAGTGGTGAAGTGTGTTGGTAGGCGGAGTACCTGCTTGGTGGGGGGAGGGAAATGGGCTCCCTATTTTTTGGTCTGTTTCACTCAGAAATAGACAGGGGGGCAGCACCGGAGCAGGGAGTGTTCCCGGTGTGGGATGAACCAGTGAGCCAGGACACTGTTTTGTGAATCTGTGTATCCTGTCATCTGGAGAGTTGAGCTGAGGGGACATTGTGGGCCCTGGGGTGGTGTCGAGGGATGGGGTGGATGGAACGAGGGGCTTGGTGGCCCGTGTAAGTGTTTGCAATTGCCTTGCTGTGGTGGACATGGGACAGGGTGAAAGTCATCAAAATTTATAAAAGTATAAAATGTGGACCTTGACGTGGACCAATGACAATTTTGGGTAACTACATTTCACTCTCTGTTTGTCAATTATATTGGTGCTGTCATGCACATACAAAAAGGTATTGGTAAGGAGGGGAATGGAGGAGGAGGTTGAAAACATGAGATTGACTGGTAGTCTGTGTGTGAATCTGCTGTGACCTAAAATTTCTTGGAAAATTAAATTTAAAAAGGTGGGATGCTTGAGAGTGAGAAGAGGAAGGTGCCATAAAACAGACTGGACACCGGATCTAGCACCAACAAGGCAAAATCGGGAAAAAAATTTTGTATACATGTCGTTCTTATTGTTTTTTTCACATATTTTGAATATTCCAGTCTGCTGGCAATGTCTAGTTTTCTTTTTTCTATTTTTCTTATTTTAACTTTTTTTTTAATTTGTTTTTTTATTTTTCTTATTTTTAATTAAAAAATTTTTTTCTAACTGTTTTTTATTTTTTAAGTTCTCCTATGTTTTGACTTACATTTAAATGATTTCGTTAGGGATGGTTCACAGTGGGGGATGAACCAGTGAGCCAGGATGCTCTTTGGTGTGAATCTGTGAATCCTGTCATCCAGGGAGTTGAACCGGGGGGTGTTGTGGGCCCAAGGGTGGTGGGGAGGGACATGATTGACCGAATATAGGGCATTTGGGGGCCCGTGGAAGTGATTTCCATTGCCTTGTGGTGGTGGATACGGGACAAGGTGACAGCCACCAAAATTTACAAAAGTGTACGACCTAAAATGTGGACCTTGATGTGGATGAATGACATTGTTGAGGAATTATTTTTCACTATCTGTCAGTTATGTTGGTGCTGTCATCGACATACAAAACGGTTTTGTTATGGCGGAGAATGGAGGAGGTCGTTGTGTATATGAGATTGTCTTGTAATTTGTCTGTGGCTCTGCTGTGACTCAAATCTACTCTGAAAATTAAATGATAACAGGAAGGCTGCATGAGAGTGATAAGAGGAAGGAGTCATGAAATAGACTGGACACCGGATATTGCACTGACAAGGCACAATTCGGGAATTCAGGGAAAAAATTTTATACATGTATATATATATATCATTATTTTTTTTACATTTTTTGAATAGCCCAATCATTTAATAAAATCTTGTTTTCTTTTTCTATTTTTTAATTTTATTTATTTATTCATTTATTTTCTGAAATTATTTTGTATTATCAAGTTCACCTATATTTTAACTCTTCATTTAAATACCATTATTATTTCTTTTTCCTATTCATGGCAATTGGCTACTGTGATGGCTTCCCCTGTGAAGAGGCTATGAATCACAGAAGGGTCACAATGTGGATGGGAGAGGATCATTGGAGGGGTGGTGTCAAGGTTGGGGGTGCATGGGAGGAAGTCCACCTGAACATACATAAAAGTCATACATAATTCTTCAAAGGCTCATGGGACATGTTCATGGGGTGACATATTACAAAGTAAATGGGAGAACACTGAATTCCCATCTTGGAGAGCTCTGTCTTATTTTCCAGAATAGTAGCAACATCCCCCTGAGTACAGAGTCAGGGTCTGGCAAAGAGTATGATCCATTCATGGGCCCTTCTTATTGATGACTAGAATTATGAGTCATTGCTGTTGAAATTGAAATAGCCTAGTGTTAAGTGTTGCCTAAGAGTTGCCTCAGGAGAACATCCCTGTTGCTCAAATGTGGCCTCTCTCTAAGCCAAACTCAGCTTATGAATGCATTATCTTCCTCCCAGCATGGTACGTGACTCCCGGGGATGAGCCTCTCTGGCAAAGAGGTATTACTAACAAATGCCAACAGGCAGTACAACTGGGAAAGGACTTCAAATAAAAGGGGGAAATGGTAAAGACAAATGAGTTCATATGGCTAAGAGACTTCAAAGTGAGTCGGGAAGTCAACCCAGAGGTAACACTTATGCAAATCCCAGGAGGACATTCTAGGCTTCCAACATGGATATCACCCCAAACAGAGGGCCTCCTGAGTTCCTCTATCAGGGCAGATATTCCCAGAGTTTGGTGCCTTACTTGTGGGCCCTAATTTGGAATCCTTGCTCCTGAAAGGGACAGAGTCTGACCAAAATATATCTCCACTGCACATGGTCCATCTGTCTCTTCTATTCAAACCTATATTTGATGCCAGAGTTTTACGTGTACTTCCATAGACTGGAGACTATGGGATGTCCATGTGCCAACTGGGTCCAGAGACTCTGTGGCCCTGCAACTCCTATGCTACAACTCAATGGACTCACCCAGGACACCTAGTTGGGAGTTGATGATGGACGACGGCTATGCAGGGGAATGGAGAGCACTGCAGCTGCAGGCAGGATAATCTCTTCCATTGTATCCATGGGATATAAGTCCCCTCTCACTTGGTGATGGAGGAGACATCACCATCCAAGACTCCTTGGGATTGGGGGAAGAACTATGGACTAGAATGGACCTTCTATTGTCCTGCTATAGACTTGTGATATATGCAATGGAAGAAATTGCAAAATTATGTGGAGCCAGGGTCACTGGAAACTTTGGGAGTAGGGTGAGGGAAGAGCAATTGTAATGTGGGGTTTTATTTGGGAACTGGGAATTGTCATGGGTGATGCTGCCATGGAGGTTGTAGACCATTTTGTATCATCATGTATCATGTGGAACTGTATGGGAGAGAAGGTCATCTACAGTCTGAAGTATGATCTATGCTGGATGGCAAAGCCCCAAAATGTGTATATCTATCAAAGGCGTTATGCCACACTAATGAGGGATGTGTATGTTGGGGGTTGTGGGAGGTGTGGGGGGTGGCAAATGGGTACTCATGGAATCTCTGTGTAACACATGTAATCAATGTATCCTAAAGAATATATATACATATATAAAAAATAAATTAAAAATTAAAAAAAAACTACAATGAGGTACCATCTTACACCCGTTAGAATGGTGGCTATAAAAAAATGCAGACCATAAATGTTGGAGAGTATGTGGAGAAATGGGAACCCTCATCCACTGCTGGTGGGATTGTAAATTGTTCCACCCAATGTGGAGGATAGTATGGTGGTTCCTCAAAACACTAAATATGGATCTTTCATATGATTCAGCAATTCCACTGCTGGATATATACCCAGAAGAACTGACGAACAGATATATGTACACCAATGTTCATAGCAACATTGTTCACTATTGCCACAATTTGGAATTAACCCAGGTGCCCAAAAACAGATGAAGGAATAAACAAAATGTGGTATATACATACAATGAAATACTACTCAGCAGTAAGAAAGAACAAAGTGGTAACACGGAATAACATGGATGAACCTTGAAGACCTTATGTTTAGTGAAGCAAGCTAGGCATTGAAGTATGAACTGTACATGACCTCACCGATATGAATTAAGGAAATTGAGCAGTCCCTGAGACCTAGGTTCTGAAAGATAGGTTTACAAGAAAGAGAAAGAGAAGAGAAAGTTGTGAGACATCATCCATAGGGACGTAATCTGTGGTGAGGTGATGAAGTGTGGTTGTGTGTTGGGGGGATGGGATAGGTGGGCCGTGATATTGGTGCATTTTTTGTTACAGGGTTGTTAGCTGGGTGGAATGGGAGGGGAAGGTTGGAAAGCCCAGGTTGCTTTGGGGATGGTGGAAGTGTCCCTGGATGAACGCTTGGGACTTGAGGGTGAGGGGTTGTGACTGTAGAGGTGGGAGTGCTCTTGTTGCCGTGTTGAAGGGAGATGTTGTGACTTGGGGATGCAGGTTGTGGGGCATTCGTGGGGGCGTATCTGAGGCAGACCTTGGGGTGTGTGGGAGTGTTCATCCTGTCATGGTGTGTTGTGTCGGTGGGGGTGTAGAACCCACATGATGAGAGGGGAGGGAAATGTACTCACTATTTTTGGAGGTCTGGTTCACTTAGAAATAGACAGGGGGGTGACTCTTGTAGCAGGCATGGTTCCCGGTGGGGAAAAACCTGTGAGCGAGGACACTCTGCTGCATGTAACTGTGAATCCTGTGTCCAGAGAGTCAAGCCAGGGTGGCATTGTGGGCCCTGGGGAGTGAGGTAGGGATGGTGTGGATAGAATGGGGTGTGTTTGGTGGCCTGTTAAAGTGTTTTCCATTCATGCAGTAGTGGACATGGGACAGGGTGATAGTCATCATAATTTATAATAGTGTTTGATCTAAAATGTGGACTTTGATGAGGACCAATGACAATGTTTGGGAAGTATGTTTCACTATCTGTATGTCAGTTATGATGGGTGTGGTATGGGGGGAATGGAGGAGGAGGTTAAGTAGATGAGATTGTCTTGTATTCTGTGTGTGACTCTGGTGTGACCTAAAACATCTTTGAAAATTAAATGAAAAATCGTGGGATGCTTGAGAATGAGAAGAAGAAGGTGCCACAAAACAGACTGAACACCAGATATTGCACTGAAAAGGCATAATCGAAATAAATTTTCTATATATAAATATATGCTATTATTTTTTTCACGTTTTTTTTCAATAACCCAATCCTTTAATAATATCTTATTTTCTTTTTTCTATTTTTTGAATTTATTATTTTTTAGTTTTTAAGTTCTCATATATTGTAACTCTTATATTTAAATATCATTATTATTTCATTTTCCTATTCATTGCAATTGGCTATTGTTATGGCTTCACCTTTGAAGAGGCTATGGACCACAGGAACATCACATCAGGGACAGGAGCGGATCATTGGGTGGGGGTGTCAGGGTTGGGTGTGCATGGGAGAAAGTCCACCTGAATACACATAAAAGCCATGCATAATTGTTCAAATGCTCACAGGGCATGGTCACAGGGTGAAGAATTCCTCTATAACTGGGAGAACACTGAATTCCCATCTTGGAGAGTAACAACAGCCCCCCAAGTGCAGAGGCAGTGTCTCTTGAGAACCTCCTTGTTGCTCAAACGTGGCCTCTCTCTAAGCCAAACTAAGCATATGAATGCATTACCTTTCTCCCAGCATGGGTCATGACTCACTGGGATGATCCTCCCTGGCAATGAGAGATTAATAACAAATGCCAATGGGCAGTCTGACTGGAAAAAGACTTCAAATAAAAGGGGAAAATCATAAAGACAAATGGGTTCATAGGGTTAAGAGACTTCAAAGTGGGTCGGGAGGTCAACCCAGAGGTAACACTTATGCAGATCTCAGTAGGACCTACTAGGCTTCCAATATGGACATCACCCCAGAGGGCCTCCTGACAGCCTTGGAGATATCCAGTTTCTATATCCAGGCAGATAGCCCCAGAGTTTTTTGCCTTACCAGTGGTCCCTAATTTGGAATCTTTGCTCCTGTGAGTGACAGAGTCCGACTGAAATAGGTCTTCAGCACACATGGTCCATCTGTCTCTTCTATTCAAACCTATATTTGATGCCAGAGTTTTAGGTGTACGTCCAGAGACTGAAGACAATGGGCTGTCCATGTGCCAACTGGGTACAGACACTCTGTGGATATGCAACTCCTACTTTACAACTCAATAGACTTACCCAGTACACCTAGTGGGGAGATGATGATGGACAACAGCTATCCTGGGGAATGGAGAGAGCCTGCAGCTACAGGCAGGATAATATTTTCCATCATATCCATGGCATCACCATCCTAGACTTCTCAGGATTGGGGGAAGTGCTATGGACTAGAGTGGGCTTGGTGTCCTGTTATAGACTTGTGATTCATGCAATGGCAGAAATTACAAAATTATGTTGAGCCAGGTGCCACTGAGCCCTTTGAGGGCAGAGAGAGGGAAGACCAATTGTAATATGCCTCCTTTTTTGGGACTTGGGAATTGTCCTGGGTGATGTTGCAATGGAGGATATAGGTCATTTTATATCATCATATATCATGCAGAACTGTGTGGGAGAGAGGGTGGTCTACAGTCTGAACTGTGGTCCATGCTTGGTGGCAAAGCCCCAAAATGTGTATATCTATTACAGGTGATGTGCCACACTGATGAAGGATGTATATATAGGAGGATGTGGGAGGTGTGGGAGGTGGGGCATATGTGTACCCCTAAAATTTCTGTGTAACATTTACTTAATTGATCCATCATAAAAAACTGATTTAAAATTGAATATAAAAAAAGAATACACAGAAAAATTCTGGAAGAAACAAAAGTAAATGAATCCACTTATATGAAATGTCCAGTATAGGCAAATCTATAAAGATAGAATCAGATTAGTGGTTCCTAAGGCTGAGGGATGGGGATGAATGATTTGATGAGTGATAGCTAAAGGATACAGGATTTCTTCTGGGGGTGATAAAGTTCTAAAATTGATTGTACTAATGGTCACATACTCTGAGGATATACTGAAAACAATTGATTTGTACATTTTAAGTGGATGATGCTTATGGTTTATGGATTATATCTCAATGAAGCTGTTGAAAAAACAAAACACAAACATATGGTTCATGTGCTCTCACACTGCTGCTAAGTGATATAAAGTCTTAAAATATATTAATACCTGGTTTTGAGATGTATTATAAGAGCTATGGAAGTAATACACATACTTATGTACATATATTTTAAACACTAGCAAACACATATTTCCTGCATTACTTAGATCCTGAATTTCAGATTTTATTTTATCTTAACATGTCTAAACTTAGAATAGATCTTATAATCAGTTTATTATTTAATGTAGATTATTACTTCTCAAAAGAATTTATGAGTTATTGTTGAAAACTTAGATTCAAAGTAATGTTAACTGTGGGCTGTAATAGAAAATAATTTGTATTATATAGGTCTAGTCTCTTTGCCCATTTATTCAAGAAGGTCTAGAATGGTCTAAGAATCCTTCATGGGATTTATACTCAAATAAGTATTTGAAGAATGCACAATGTACAGATTGTGGGGAAAAAACAAATTAGCAATCTCAGGAACTTTTTATAGCATTTCTGCTCATTCCTTATACTTGCATTACCTTTGCTTCTACTCATATGCCCTTATAATTAACCATATTTGATATATATGTCTCCTCCAAAAAGCATACAAATAAAGAATGAGTTGCATGTTTTTCCTTCCTATGTCCCACATATTTCCAATACAGATACCTGCACATAATTCAAGATAAAGACAATGAAAATATAGCAGTTTTTCAGTTAAAGGGTGAGGGATCCACAAGGATTCTCTGATAGTTTTCTTATTCTTATGTGAGCAAGAATTATGTTTATAGGAACTCCAAATGCATAAAATGATTTTTGCATTTTGCATAATTATACATCCCTAAGGACAAAGCTAACTGGTGTCACAAAACTATACAGGATAAGCCCAGGCACTTTTTAAAAAACTAGACAGAATGGCATAATGGTTAAAAGCTCAGACTCATTTCAAAACCCAAACTCTGTCCATTACAATATATTTAGACTTTGTGCATGTTCACTAATCTCTTTGAGTCTCAATTTTCACATGTTAAAGTAAGGATAACAATAATAATTATATCTAGCTGTGGGAAAATGAATTTGTTTTCATGGT
>PVKH010043952.1:0-10657 GCA_004027955.1 Chaetophractus vellerosus | reverse complement strand
GATAGTACTTCTAGTGTTTTTGAAAGCCTTGAAGGAAACGAAAGGATTTGGGGCACAAATAATATTTTACTCCATTTTCCAACTGAAGTTCATAGTTGTGGAAGAATCTATAGGAAAAATAATGACTGCCTAAAAAGATAATGATAAAAAATTAAACTTATTACACCAGAATAATGAACAACAGGCCGGGGGCAGGGTAATCTCAGACAGCTGGAGAAAGTGTTTGGAATATTGAAATTTTATAGCAAAGACAAACAGCATCCTGACACAAGTTTAAGCTCAAACTTAATAGAGCACAACGGCTGCATGGTCAAATAAATTTTAAAAAGGATAATATTGTAAGGCATGGACTGGACAAAAAATAAAGAAGTCAGAAATAATGCTTTGGGCTATAAATGCAAAATACTTTCAGGTAGTTTGCATATGTAATAACTGACTGGTCAACTCGGGCATAATTGTGGAGTTCAGGACTTACTTGTGTGACCTTGGACGTGGTACTTCATGTCTCTGAATTGAGAAATAAAAGCTACATCATCATCATCATCATCATCCCCATCTGAGTTAAATCAGGTAAAGTCTGTAGCATTTCAATATTATCATAATTAAAGGGACATTTAAATCTTGACACAATGCTTTAAATCCTATTCCAAAGATACAAACAAAACTTGGAGCCAAGGCTCTTTAACAGGTTAGTGGAAAAGTTTATCTATTAAAAAAGTAAACAGATTTGACTAAAGAGAGGCATTAGCAAAAACACATCGAGAAGAGATAGGCACTGGTATGAACAACTGTGTGCTTAAAGGTGGGCATGAGATGGAGAGTAGTAATGAATTAGACACCTCTTATGCATAATTTAAAATCCTCTTGACGCCATCACTTACTCCAACCAGCACTGTGCCAATCAGCTTTGCACAAGATTTGAGTGGCTCCCTGTAGGTGTGAGCAATAGAGCCTTGCCTCACATCCATGACGGGAAATTTTCCTTCCTGCCCAGGAAATTCTCAAATGCCATGTCTGAAGATGCCCACAGGAAACTCTTCTATGGTAATGCAGGATTAACCTGGAAATCTGAGTGAAGTCAGTGCCCTTAAAGCTACCTTTGACCAAAGGGGGAATGGGAGTCTGGGGTGAAATGCTTCCTACATGTTTCTGACCCTAGGTGCAGAGCTCTTTTTCACACTTTATAAGGCTCCTCAGAAGGTTCTAGTGGGTCATGGTAGCCAACTTGATAATGTGTCCTTGTTGGTTTTCATTAATTCCCTTTTTCACTCCTCCTGTCCTGCATTCCTCCTCCCTGGGATCCCATTGCCCCCAAACTACCTATACCCTCACTGTCAAGCTCATCTTCTGGGTAAACTCGGTGTAAAAGAATGAATATTTAGATTAGTCATCAAAGCAGACCTCGAGGATAGGATTTTGGAGCTGAGTGACTCGCCAGTCAATAATTCCAGTGCTGTCGGAAGGGCATATTTGTCATCCCAAATGATAAGGCTTTCAGACATGGGATGAAGTTCAGATGGAAGGTGAGACCTTGGGTTATGCAGTATCTCTGACATTTGAAACATGCGGGAAATTAATTATAACTTAAAAGATGGTGGTCTTTGGCTAGCTTTTCTCAACTCTTTTGGAATCCTTGAAAAAAATTAAGTCAGTGGGAACCAAGGGGTGGAAAGCACTCTTACCATCACTTGCAGTAATTTGCTTATGGAATTTCATCTCCACCTTAGGTGTTGTTAGGTAAGAGGATCTGGTTTATAGGGGCAGCACGATTCTATCATACCACAGATCCTGAATGGTGAATGTCTAGAGCATTCCACTAGGATGAAAATTAGACAAGATGGGAAAGGAAAATGGTGAATGTCATGGCTGCAGCAGTGTGTGTGTGGTCTATAGCTATTTCCACTCACTGTCTTTGTATTAAACCCTTGTGGACATTATAGCAGACTACTCCTTTAAAATTACTATTATTAAAATGATGAAAATGCTCGAATAATGATTGAAGTGATGAATGCACAACTATGTGATTGTGCCAAATACCATTGATTGTACACTTTGGATGGATTGTATGGTTTATTAATATGCATCAATAAAATTGATTTTTTTGAAAAGCAACACTGTAATTGAATGGGCTTAATGGAGAAAATGAGTTGATCACAGTGAATAAAAGGTGGATAATCTCTGAAAGCTATCAGGTGCCATTTCCATATCCTCTCAACCTCAGTTCTTTCTCTAGCCAAGGCTGAGATGACCAGTGCTGCATGAGTTTCAACCAACTTCGAGCAGAGGCTGCTGTATAGTGCTTCATTTGAACTAGTGCCCCAACCCTCTCTCTCTCCTTTCCTTGGGTGTTCTCTGTGCCGTGGTGAGGGACTTCCAAGGGAGCAAGCTGGGCACTCATATGAACAAATCCTGATAGGATAGTGTACAAAGGTAATATCTGGGACCCACCCTTGAGCAATAGCCAATGGGAAAAGATAAATAAATGCATCCTTTCACGTCCCACTCAGGCAATATGTGACACATTTCAAGTCTTGTCACAGGGTCCTGACAGCATTGGGAACCAGTGCCTTGCAGCAGTGGCCAACTTTTTAATGCATTCTTGTATTGACCTTTCTCTATTTTCCTGTTGCTCACCCCTGTTTTGCACAACTGCTGCCTGGAATTATACATTCCAGACTTTTTGCTGGCTCCGCATTCAGGTAATTGGAGTCTAAGACAGTTGGGATGAGACTCAATGGGAGAAAATAATAGAAGTCATGACTGTGTGAATCAGGAGTAATCATGCAACAAAGAAAAAGAATCTGGGTTATGATTTCCTAACCAATGGGCTTAAAGATGTGCAGATACATTTCAGCACATCTTCGGGAATTCTAAGTCTGTTAGCATCTAATAAATTCTTGATTGCTCTTACTATATACTGATTGTTCTATGAATTTAAAAAATATAGAAACTGACTTGTTTTAATTTCTTCCATAAGAAAGGAACTGGAAAGTGACATGGCACAAAAGAGATGAGAATCTTGAGGAGAATGTATGGTGCCCTTCTGGAGTCAAAAATAATAGAGGAAAAAATAAAAATAATAAAGGAGGGAAGTGGGTGTAGCTTAGCTGGTTGAGTTCCTGCTTCCCACCTACGAGGTCCTGCGTTCAAACCCCCGTGCCTCTTAAAAATAATAATAAGAAGAAGAAAGAAATTTAATGAGGAGTTGAGTGAGATTTGTCCCCCAATTATTTTGAGATTAGATTTCAAAATTCATAGATTAACATTTGGTATATTTCTATTTGTGGAAACCCTAAAAGAAATATTATTAAAAAACAATGGATTTAAAGAATATAGTACATAAGAATTTTAAGTACAGGGGGCCGGCCATAGCCCAGTGGATAGGGCGCCAGTTCACCACATGGGAGGCCCTGGGTTCAGTTCCTGGGGACCTCTCCGAGCGGGCAGACTGCCTTGAGAGGGCAAGCCACCGTGGGTGGGGCAAAAAGCCACCACGGGCAGGGCAAGTTGCCCACAAACAGAGCAGAGCCGCCCGCGAGCGGGGCAAGCCGCCTGCATGGTGAGCTGACTGGGAACATCACCTAAATGGGGGGAGACAAAGCAGACACAGAAGAATGCAAAAATTAACACAGCAAGAGCAAGCAGAAAGGGGGGATATGCAACAACAACAACAAAAAGAATTTTAAGTACTTCAAACAACATGGACAAGACTATTAAAATCAGCCACTACATGTGTAAAGAGTTTTCTGATGAGTTTAGCTTTTAAAGGACGTTCATATAAAATATAAAGAAAGGAACAATCTAAGAGTGATAGAAAGAGAGTGTGATTCTAGCTTTAAGAATTAAGTCAACATTGCTAAAGCCCACAGCAAGGGAATATTCATAAACAATGATAAAAACAAAAGAAAAAATTACTTAAATTCTGTGTTTGGAAGAAAAATAAATGTGGAAGGAAAGGATGGAGTTTCTGTCTGCAGAAAATATATACTAAATAAATATATGCCACTAAGTAAGAAATGAAATAGCCCATGATTCAGAGACTAAACACAGCCAAACATAACTAATATGCAGGGAAGAAAAACCAACAAAACACTTTAAATATACTATATCGCTAAAAATTGATTATGTTATTAGCATCTTCCAGATGAAGGAAACTGTTTCTTCACAAAAATATTTGATCGTGTGCGTGAAATGCAGGACTTACAAAATTCAAATGCACTTATGTAATGAAACATCTTGCATTTTCCAAAATTCTATATTTGAGCAGCATTGTATTTGCCTCTTAGAGTTATACAGACTGCTTAGAGTTAGCTAGCTTAGGAAAATCGGCATTATATGTGTGTTCAGGCTTCTAAAAACATACACACATATATACATTTTTAATGCAAGTTGTAGTTTAGATCACAAGTCAGTGCAGTTTACAGGTAGGGGGCTAGGATAAGTAATTTATCTGGGGCAGACTGAAAGATGGGATTTGCAAGCCCAGACTGAGGGCTGTGGGAAAAGGTGTCAGGCTTCCCTGAACCATCCAGGAAGTCTTTGTGAGGCAGACAACTTAAGGGATGCTAAAATGTCTACAGATGTGTAAACCTCGTCATTCCAAGCATGTATTTACCCCTGAAATTGAAGCCATGTGTGTCAAGTCACCGGCTACAGATTTCAAAGGGAAACAGGACTGAACATTTCTCTCCCAAGCATTTTTTTTTGGTAGCAGCCACTGCTGCATTGGTTTTAAGATAAGGCCTTCTTCATCCAGACAGATGCAGCAGTCATCAGAAGCTAATTTTCTGGGATATTCACATATGCAAATCATGTCACAATGCTGAAATGCAACCACGTAATGACTGGAAAACGTTATACTCATAAATCATACCACCACGATCATCAAAATTTCCACTCAGCCAGGACAAATTCAACAGCATTTATGTGTTTCCAGCTTTTAGCCCATAAAAACTCTGTGTTTTTGGAGAGTGTGTTACACTGGTGATCTTAAAACTCCCAAGTCTGGAATAATGAGTCCTCGAGTGTGTTATAACTTACCAGTAATTACATTTCAACATATCTGCTTTCAGCAGTTAGTGTTTTATTCATAAACATTTAAACACTGAATTAGGCATAAAATAAGAATGTTGGCAACAACCCGCCTTAATTTCATTAACTATTAGGTAAACTTAGTATTTCTTCTTCAAATAATCCTTGGTTTGGAATGCTAAAGATGTAATGAACTTCATGGTTCATGGCATCTGACATTGCTTAATTAATGGGTGCATTTATAGTACATAGGACTTGGTAATTGATTTATATGCATGATTTGCACATACAGCTGTTAGTTCCTGTAGGAAAGTCATAATTCAAATGTGTGCATATTTTGCAGATATGAGAAAAAGGAAAAAAAAATTGTCTTTGAACTTGACAAATTTCCCCAAAAACATGATAGCAAATTAATAGCTTAGAAACAAACCTACAGGATGAAGCATTACATTTATAGTCTTGAATTTTAACAACATGTGCGTATCAAAAACACGGAGAAAATGCTTTTGTTCCTTTTAAAATAGTTACCTTCCTGAGAGAGAGGAATCAGTTTACATGCCCTTCTGTTCTAATCTGTTTGTTGGAAGGAAATTGTGGTTAGGTTATTGACTGAGTCGATTTCATTAAAACGCTTCAAAAACTTAAGAGAGGGTTGTCCAGGCAGCTAAATGGGCATTTCATTGGTATATAGACCACGTGCCCTATAGAAGCATGTATATGTATCTATTCGGAAACTATGAAAGGCCTAAAGCATTCATAACATTTGAGGAGTGAGTCAGAAACTTCCCCTGCAGAAGAAATGGTAGATGGTTATATACATTCTCTTAGCTGATTCCCTAAGTGAACAAGAACACTAATTTATAATTTTTAAGTAAGGGCACCGTTTGGGGCGTGAACAGGGAGAAATTAATAGGTCTGCTCTCTAGAAACGGATACTCTCCTCTGTAGAATATGTGAAACACTGTGTGTACTGTTTATCTCTATTTCCTCCATCAGAAAGAAAGTACTATTCCTCTCTATTCTGAGGTCTTGGGTTCAGTCTTCTCTAAATGTAAGACACACATTTTATGAGCAGGCATGGGAGTTCCGTTTCTTTAACTTGTACAACAGATTACTCGTCAAAACCCAAGTTGTGAACCGAGGGGTCGGATCTGCAGCAAAAACAGAGCCGGGAGGGCAAAAGTCTGCAACGGCAGTGAAGAAGCTTGAGACCCAGAAGCAGTTGGCAGTTGTTTCTGGGTTATCCATTACCGTGAAGGTAGAGCAGCATCTCCTGGTCCCGTCCTGCTCTCTGCTGTGGTCCCACACTGCACCCACGACTCTTACTTACTGTGCCATTTGCCAGAGCTGTTTAGCACCTTTTCCACATCCCTGATGAAAACTAACTCTTTCCCCCTTTGTTAGCTGCTGGAGGTATTTCAGTGGGGTTTTCAGGAAACACTTGCAACCATTACCAGTTTTTTTTTTTTTAAGGCAGCTATCAAAGTGCTTTATTGTACATTAAAACATTCACAGCTCAGGCACCTTGGTGATTTTCCCCGTGTTGGCTCCATTTCCTGGCGCTCCAAGGCAGAGCTTAGATTTTCACTTTCTAACCCCCACGCTCTACATCTGCTATTCTAATGCCTTCATTCATCAGAAGAGTGGCAGTTATAAATTTTTCTAAAGCCCTCCCCCCCCACACACACACAAATGCACAAGTATGTGAAGGTTTGTACCTTCTCGAGCATTGATCTGCACTTGATAGGGCAGAGAAGCTGTAAACAGCAGCTCTGTCTGACTCACCCATCTGCCGATGCCCTTTCAGTGTTTACTTGATTCTATAACTATTCTTTGAAGATCTGGAAAGTATGCGTATCTCATCTTCCTTGGTAGAGAATGAGCTGGGTGAATCTAGAGAGGCACAACAGTAGAGAGGCTGCATGTCCTAAGCTTAGGGCTCTAATGATTTATAACCGCTTGTAAGAATCACCTTCCATCACAAGGTTAACAGGACGAAAGGCAGAAGCTGGACAGAGCTTCTCTGGCTTCTTCTGGTGTGATAGTTTTCGAGATGTTGGCATATACGGCAACACCTACCCACACATCCTGACCTGACTGCTTTTCACGTGCACATTCTTGAATCTCCCAGCCTCAGGGACTATAACAAATGAAGTACACCCATATTTTCTCAAGGAGTTCCTATGTTGGCAACTGGATTCTGGAATTTGGCTTTTGGCCCAAGCTTTCCAGGTTTAGAATTCATTCCAAACTCTTTCTTCTTGCCATCATTAATAATTTCCTTTATGCAGTTAATCAAGAGACCAGAAAGGTGACTCCGGTGACTTGTTAAGTCCCTATTATAGAACAATGCAAACAATTAACATTAGGTCAGAATCCTGGAGTCCAGTGAATGGCAATTATTTATGCAATTCTGCCAGATACAAGGTTAATCTTTATACATTGCCCAGTGTCATTATCAGGTGCCTGGGGACGTGATGGATAATAACAACCACTCTTTCCGTGTTAACCCATCTCGCTTTAAAAAGCACTTTCCCAACATTACCTCATTTTAGCCTCAAAATATTCCTATGACACAGGTAGTGAACATATTAACATTAACGATTTTCTATAATCATCAAACTGAGGTTGACAGAGGGAAAATAAATGGTGCTAGTACATATATTTAAATTTTTAAAATTTCACATTATATGACTGTTGTGTCCAATTACTGCTCAATATTATTCTTAGATCTTTACATAAAATACAATGCTCTTCCTTGTAACATAACATAAGAAAAAACTTTGGAGTTCTTGCTAGTTTCCGTAACTACATAGTTAACATGAGATGTTAAATTCTATAGTAGAGTGAACCTATTATCTAATGCAAAAAAATTGGAAAAATTCTTTCTTTTTCTTTCTTTCTTTCTTTCTCTCTTTCCTTCCTTCCTTCCTCCCTCCCTCCCTCCCTCCCTCCTTCCTTTCCTTCTTTCAAAATAGTACTTCATCACTTAGAATCTGTGTGCCAAGCACTGATTCTTGATGGGCAGCTAAAATAGTGACACTTTGAAGTATGTGTTCACTCAAGATACCAGCAGAGAATGTAGCAGAAAAAGCAGTTCAGTTCTATAAAGCAGGGAACTTACTATGTTCAAGTTGAGCAAATGTCATATCATTCTGATTTTTTTAAACCTGAGAAATGAAGGGATTAGATTAATCTCTAAGAGTTCTACCACACTAACATTTTATTAAATTGAACTTCTCTGAATAAGTTTGTCCTTAAGTAAAACTAAATCTGGTGCCTGGGCCTTAACAGGTATTCAATAAAGTATTGAAAGAGCCACTTAGAGAAACTTTATCAGCTCTGTAAGCCAGTACACTACAAGGCATCATAAGCCAAGACTACATGGTAAAGACTTGCTAGATAAAGGAACTTTTATCTCAATTCTTCTAAAATGCATAAATATCTGTAAATAAATACATTATATAATTAAATGGAGACTTGAGTTATCAAGCTTCAAAACTTAAACATCTAAATATTAGGAAAAAAGGATTAGCATTTCTTGAGTCCCTTCTATATGCTCAGACCTCAATTAAGCATTTTGATGTAGATTAGCTCATTAGACATAGCCTTATGTCTGGTCTGCTCAATCAAAAGATTGGCTCCTAGCCACTGTTTTAAAAGATTAATTCTCTTAAGGGTATAGACAGTATTAACCACTCAGTAGGTATTTCCACCTTTCTCCAAACACACTTGCTTTGCTCTAATCAGACTGTTCTCTTCAGTGTTCTTTGTCTGTCCTTTCTCTCTCTGTCTCTCTCTCTCTCCTTTCATTTCATTTCCCCTCCCTCTCTTCCTCTCTCTCTCTCCTTCATTCATTTCTTTCTGCTCTTTCTTCCTTCAACAAATATTTATCAGGCCCTTACTGTGTACCAAGAACTATTCAACTGTGCTATGGATGTATCAGTGAACAAAACAAAGTCCATGATATTACATGCTAATTAGATGATAATTAGATAAGTACACATATGTCAGGGTGTTTTAAGTGCTACCATGAAAATTAAAGCAGGGTCCTGTCCATCCTCCCCCCTACTCTTTCCCATGAGGCTGGCTCTCTGTCTACTGGAATTCTAACCACACTTCACCTCCGAGCTCAAGCCGCACCCCTCCATGAGACCTTTCCCAGCATCTGGGTTCCATACTGCCATCTGTTTATTTTTCTGAAATCTACTTTTGCACTTGTTACTAAAAACCCTCAGAGTACTACTTCATGATGACTCTCCATTTGTTTCATAACTCATAGCTTGGTGAACTCAGCTTGACTAAAAAGCCTTTGAGAACAGGGAGCATGTCTTATTAGTTTTGTATTTCTCACAGCATTTTGCCTACACATATTGGGTGCGCAACCAGTTCTTCTAGAATGATGTATTACTACATTTATGGAAACATGAAGATAGACCTTACGGGGAAAACTAGGTATTACCTAAGCTATAATTAAGTCCTGATGTGCTAGAAGCTATACCGACTAGAAAGTGAAGATAGTTTTTCCAGTTTGAGACTCATACTTCTTTGTGATATAAATTTGTATTCAGCTTGAATCAGTGTTTCTTAGACTTTCTTGAGTCATGGACTTCTTTGGCAGACTGGTGGAACCTAGGGTTCCATTTGCAGAATAACATTTTTAAATGTAAAAAAATATATAATGCATAAAGCACAAAGAAAATTGATTAATTTAACATAAAGTTATTGAAATATAAAGAATTTTATTAATTCATTAAATTTATTATTTTAAAAAATTATTAATTTATTAAAAACAAGATCTAAAAGTGTATCAAACAACTACCATAGTTTCAAAGTAGTGATGAAAATAAATAATATTCCAGAATATCTGAACCAATATGATCTGAAAATAACTATGATGTTATAAGCATTGTTAATACCACCAGGGTTTGTTGACTACTTTAAAAACATAAGGGATTAGTAAATTTCCTTTAGTGAATATAGAAAAAGAATTTTTCCCATCTAAGTTCCCAGCCTCCCTGAATTCTGTTGATGGATTTGAAGGGGGGCAGTGAATCTCTGTTAAAGAACCCTGGCTTTTGCATCTTCTGTTATAGAGAACTTGTAGATTTCAAGTTTAAAAGCCATTCAGGCTCTTAAGAATCTTAAATCCCCTTTAATCCACAATGTAAGATGCACAAACACGAATGACTTAGAGCATTTCGATGTACTGTAGAAAAACAAAATTAATCATAGAAATGTATACTGAAATTAAGCACAGCAGGTAGACAAAGATCCTGTGTGGATTTCAAATGATACTACACATGAGTGCACTGACACACGGTGTCTTTCTAGTTATGCTGCAAAGAGGTCTTATTGCAAGCAATTAAGTATGCAAATGAGAAGTGGTAAACAGAGCTGAGAATTTACAAGATATTTTAGTCTTTTGCTATTTTATAAAATCTGGTTAACTTTTGACTTCTTTATAGCAGAACCTACCTACCCAGGGTTTGGGTTCTGGCATGGATAAGGGACTATATTTACTTTATATGGTCAAGAATCTTTATTTGAAATGGTAGAAATGATCTGTTATAGGGATTTTTCTGGTTCTACTTTAAGTTACAGATCCACTTGCATCTGGTTAAGC
>PVKH010043951.1:0-10657 GCA_004027955.1 Chaetophractus vellerosus | reverse complement strand
GAATATAGGACATTTTATAGGACAGTTGACCCGGTTTTTTCAACAAATCTATGGAATGAAATTTTTAAAAGGTGGGGAGAGGATTGTTTCAGATTAACAGACTTAGAAGATTTAACAACAAAACACAATGTGGACCTTATTTGGATCCTGATTCTAAGAATACTTCTTTTGAGACAATTGGAAAAATTTGAAAATGGCTTTAATATTACATGATACTGAAGAATTCTTACTATTTTTGTTAGATGTGGTGATGACATTGTGGTTTGTAAGAAATTGTGCATATTTTAAATGAACAATAAGATATGGTTAAATGCCTAAAATACTTGATCTAAATATTGATAAGCCTTGGATACAGTAGAATACACATATTGATAATTATTAACTATATGTGATGAGAGTATATGGAATTTGTTATAGATTTTCTCTATATAGTTTGTGTTTGGAAATTTTTTAAATAAAAATTTATTTTAAAAAATGTGTTCCCTGTGGGACCATTGCCTTTCCCCACTCTTCTCTCTCTTGTGTCCACTGAAGGATGACACACTCAGAGTTTCCAATTATTCAATCTTGAGGTAACATCACAGAGCAAATCCTATATGGTGGTAATAAATTGCAGGTGCATGGACTCCCATTTCTCATCTTGTTTTTTATAAGACAGAGCATTAACCAACCCATTCATGCAGGATCTTCTAAGTATTACTATTTTTTTTCTTTAAAAGCAGTGGGAAGCTGATGAAGAATTTTAAATAGGAGAATGACAGGATCTCATTAAAGAACTGAAAATATCACTATGACTGCCCCCATCCCCCTGGAAAATGAATTAGAAGATAAACAAAGGAGATGCAAGTGATCCAGTCCAGTCTGTAATTTATTAATTCAAAACTATTTATTCAACATTTGGTATGTGCTAGGCATGCTTCTAGGTGTTGAACTAATATAATTGTAGAGGTAGTAGATGGTTATAATTTCAATTAAGGTAATAATAGAGAATGTTGAAAGAATTGGACCCATTTGAAAAAATATTTGATGGGTAAAATTAGGGAAAGACTTGGCAATGGCTTGGTAAAATGACTTGAGAAACAGAATGGAATATCTATAATTTTAAAAGACCAGGTTTGTAAGGAAAGATCCTAAACTCTGTTCTGAGCTTTATGGATTTATCAAATAAGTTGATTGGATACATGGGTCTGTATCTTGGGAGAGAGGGATAATTCTGTGCTCTATCAATATATAAGTGGCATATCTTAGGACACTCCTCTTAACGAGCACATTTTCATCATCTCATGGGTCACCTTCTCTATTAATTTTTGTAAGCCCATCCTGAGTTAAAGTTGTCTACTCCTGCCTTGATGCCATGTGCTCTGGTACGTTCTGCTCCCATGGCATCTGTCCTCTCTTCATTGCACTCACTTGGTTTTCAGCTGTCTCCACATGTTAGAGTTCAATGTCTTTGAGGATAAGTATCATGACATCCTTTGTGTCCATAGTTTAGCAAGTGTCTGACACTTTGTAGGCACTAATTGTGTTAAAGGTACCTTTAAGGAGGCAGATTAAGATCACTTAACAACTAAGCCCTGAGATATAGCTAGTGTCCAGCATGAAAAAAGTAGACTTCCTCTATTACCTTTCTAAAGCTGCTTTTCAGGATGAATGGCAATCAGAATCCTCCCATGCCCACAACCCCTCACCCTCCCTTCACATTTCCCCCAGTATCTACTCACAAGATGTGTAGTAAATAGAGGAGTGGAGCTCTAAAGTGGATAGTGTGGAAAATTGTAAGGATGTATAAAAAACACATTTTCAAGTAATGTAGTTAAATTTTCAACAGCTGGATTATAAAACTATCAGAAAAAGAGCTGTTTCTGAGGAAATTCTTAATTCTAGCTCTTTATTCAAGTGGCATTACTATCCAGTGTGTGATATAATGCAATTATAACTATTGGTATGGGTCAACGTCACTTTACTGGGCCTCAGTTTCTTCTCTGTAAGATGAAGAAATTGAATGAAGATGATCTCGAGTATTCTCAGATCACAAATTTCATTAGAAGACATACTTATCCTCTGTCCTAGATGATCTTCACATGCATAGCAACTATCGTTTTATTAGAACTTCTAATCAAAGACATACTCCAGAATGTTCTGTAGAGAATATGAGGATTAATAATGGAGTTTAACCCATCCGTTTGGTAAACATAGTTTTCCAAAACAGATCCAGCTGTTCAAATTTATTTTCCAATTATATAGCCAAAGATTTAAAAATTTCTGAATTCAGCCACTTGGTTTGTGACATAACTTTAATTGTATACCATAAAAGAAGAATTGTGTCAAATGTGGTTTATTGGATATGCCAAAATGCTGTCTTTTCATCTCAGTATCACATTCATGTGGTATAAAATTCTATAGCCTAAATTAGAATCTGCATTGTCTTTAGAGGGCCAAAGAAGAGGGATTCATAATTCACATATCTTTTCAGACATTATTTAATGACTAGAGATCTTCTAAATTTTCTAGATTTATGAGCAAGTCAAAATGTATTGAATATGCATTTTGTCTCCGGTTTACGTCACCTATATCATTATTTAAAGTGTTCACATTTGAGAATGGAAGCAATCACCAATAGAACCAGGCTTTAGAGTCTTATAGTATTAGAACACAAGAAATTAAAGGTAAACACAATTAGTGTTACTATTTCAGCACTGGGGGGTGGGCCAGAGAGAATCACATCCTTTTCATGTTGGTATTTTCTTTTTAGGATACATATTTTTGTGTGTTTTAAGGTATTGGTGCCTCAATATAATTTTTCTTTATTTCTACTCAAGATTGTGTTCAATAATGTAAAAATAAGAGTAAAATAAATCTCAAGTCTCATTTTTCCCCATTGCTGATCTAAACTAGATTCACCACCCATTAGCAAAATTGATGGGTTTAAATCTGTGTCATTGTTCTAATGTATCCAAGGCTCAGGATGATTTTGCCTTTGGCATCACTGGAACTTATTATGAACAACATCACTCAAAACAGTCACGTAATAGGGCCTTTATTCTTGGTTCATTAGCATCCAGAGACAGCTTTGCAAGGGATTATTCCCTTCCTTTTTGCAGGAGGTTTTTCCTTTCTTCTCCTTCTCACTCATACTATGTTTTTATCTGAGAAGACTGCTATAAGCAATCAGATGCCAAACACAACATGAGCTTTTAAACTAAGTCTGTAGGAAAAAAAAAAAAGACCTGGGAAAATGCTCATTCTGCCACTTCAAAAACTTTATAGTAGATATTAGAATTATACTATGTCATAGTGTCACATTAAAACTGGGACCCAGTGCCAATTTCATTGTAGTCAGTTTACGAGGCATCCATAGAAACTTTTTTTTTCACTGACTAAATTACTATACATCCCCAGATTTTGGAAATGAAATCTACACAGATGCAGAATCTAAAAAGAACAAAGCAGAGTAAAGACTTGGCAATATTCCACTGAATTACGGCAGTGAAGAGAAATAGTTTGTGTAATTCAACCATTTCCCAAACCCCACCCCCACAAGAATTTTTAGTTGTTATCTCAATTCCCTTATTCATTTGTTCAAGGGTTTATTGAGAATCTACTACATGCCAGGCATCTTTCTAGGTATATGGAGATGCAGCTGCAAACTAAATAGTCAAAAGTCCCTGCTGTCAAAGAGCTTATATTTTAATGGCGAGAAACAACAACAACAAAAAAACAAAATGAATAAAATATATCCCTTATAATAGCCTTGTAAATACTATGGAGGAAAGAATCAGAAAGATGATAGGGAGTCCTGCAAGTATGTGGTGCTTCAATTTAAATTGAATGATCAGGAAAAGTTGCACTTAGATGGCCATATTTGAGCAAAGACATGGTGATGTAAGGAATTGAGCCAAGTGGCTAATTGGAGAAATTCTAAGAAATAGAGAGAATGGTAAATACAAAGAGCCTGAAGAAAGAGTGTCTGTGTTTTCGGAACAGTAGGGGAGCCAGTGCAGTTGGAAAGGAAGGAGTGAGGAAGTGAATAGTTAGTGGTGAAGGCAGATAGCTAAATGAGCAGAGCCATTGTAAGGTCTTTGGCTTTTGTTGTGAGGGAAAATGGGAAATTTAATGGAGATTGATCAGAAGAATGAAATTATTAAGAAAATAAACTGTAGGGGGCTCAGGGACAGAAGCAGGGACCATTAAGAATTATTGCAATAACTCAGGCAGGAGATAATAATGGTTTGCCAGAAGGTGGTGGTAATGGAGACGGTGAAAAGTGAGCAGATTCTAATTATTCTGAAGATAGAGCCAGCAGGACAGGCTGTGGGGTTGGCTGTAATTATGTCAGAGTAAAGGAGTCAAAGATCCATCCACTGATTTTACCCTGAGAAACTGAAAGATGGAGAGATTTACTGGAGAACTAGCAGAAATGTGAATGAAGTAGCTTTGGGGGAAATTCAGGAGTTCACTTTTAGATAACTTTACAATGACTATTATATAGCTAAGCAGAAACGTCAAGGGGTCAATTGAATACTGAATCTGGATAATAAGGAAATATCCATTTTTTTTTAACTAAATCTTAAATAGCAATTGTTAATACTAAAAACTTCCTTCACTGCTGATTTCCTCTGCCCTATAACACATGGCTCTTCACAGCAGCAAGGTCAGAGATGGTATATACACATGACTTTCTAACTTGGCTACCAATCAGCTACTGACCTTCAAGTTCCAGAAGAGAGAGCATGATTGAGCCAGCTTGAGTTAAAAGTCCCCTCCCTGATGTAAATATCCAAATTGGGGAGATGTTAGAGATATCAGTGTCATAGGATTCTTAGTCTGGGTGATAATTTTTAGCTGAATTTCCTTAAAATAATTTTTCTCTCCCATGACTTCACATATTGCCATAACCTCGTAATTCCATCTGAATGAACAGGCTAAATAGCTCATGGTCACCAAATCTAGCTGCTGATCTGTATAGAGCCACTTTAAATAAACCGAACCGATAGAGTTAAAAAGTGTTTTTAAAGAATAGCTAAAACATCAATTTTACTCACAAAAAGGAGGACTTTGATTACTTATGATCTTGTTGACCCTGGTTTTCCTGGACCCCGCTGACTATTAGAGGTAGTTGTGTGCTTGGCAACAAGGGTTAGGGGCAATTTATAGCATTTGCTGATTTCCATGAACTAAATACTCCCAACTTGGTCAATTTCAAGCTACCAAAGTGATGTCACTGAATGCAAAATTGGGAAGATGTGTAAAATCTGCTTTTGCCAGTCTAGCATATCACTAAAAGTGTCCCTTTGTCCTGATATGCAGTGGAATTTAGGAGACCTTTACCCACCAAGTCTGGAGCTCAAGAAGACATTCAGGTGGGAGATAAAAATTACCAAGCCATTAATGAATTAAAAATATTTGAAGACATGGGACTGGATGAGAACAGCAACCAAGGGGCAAAGATAAAGAAAAGCTCAAGGCTCAGATAATGACTCCATCTCAGAGAGAAGGAGGAAAAAATCCTTAAGAAAAATTGCAAGGAATCAGCTCATTAAGTAGGAGAAACTAGACACTCAGTTCACCTGGAAACCAGAGAGGATTGGAAAGATAGGAAGCAGCCAGACCTTTCAGGGTCTCATAAATAATGTTAAACAATTTTGTGTTTCTCATAAGCCAGCAATTGCTTTATGTCATGAATTCCAAATATCACCATTATGTTAGAAAGATTTCAATAGGTCTTTTTTTTAGTTCTAGCATCTTAATAAATTGTAATTTCTTGTGAGAAGACCAAATGATTCAATCCTATCAGATTGGCCAAAATATCATGATAAGATACTTTCTAGTTAGATGGTTTAAAATAATACTTTTTTTGTTTTGTTTTAAAAACTAGAAATTTTCTGTGCTCTGGAGAAAAAGAACATTATAAAATATTATTCTAAACGTTTAATTGGTCCATTAGTGTAATATGGCTCAGTAACTCATGCGTTTATAAAACAGAGACTGAAATAACCTAGTGTGAATGGTGGTATTATTATGTTAAATTGTAGAGATTTTTTTCTCTACCTTTTTTTTTTAGTTCATTTAAAGCAAATACAATCTGAGAATTGTAAATGGAGTCATGAATAGACATCTAAGATGTAAAGCCTTTACACAAAGTTGAAAGATTTGTTTGTTGCTTTTTGTGTACATATTGGATGATCATTAAATAGAAGTTAGTTGCTAAAAATGGACTCAAAATATTTTTAGCTTTTTATTGCAGAAAAAATGCATTTCTTATCTCTCTTAACATATAAATATTAATTTGGTTTCATGTTAAAGTCACAGAATAATCTTAAAAACTGGAAGGGCAGTGTGTGTCATTTGTGCATAACATCAGCAGTTTCACACAATCCCGATCATCTGTCATTGCACATTGTCATCTCAGCTGGGCAACCCTGGCAATATTGCAGCAGGCTATTGTTCATTGAGAAAGCTAATATTAGGAGGAGATGTGATAAGAATCCCTTTTTAAAAAACTAATTGAATGCTATCTGTTTTTTTTGGCAATAGCATCTTGTATCTCTCTGTAGTTTATCACTTTAGAGTCCTTTATTCAGTCTTTTTATAAAATCCCATTATTTAAAAACCGAGACCAGAGTGATGGCATGTAAGGAACTTTATATATTAGTCTGATGCTCAATGATAACCCTTTCTCCTCTACTGTTCAACAAACCCTACTTTATTGAAAAACATGTGAAAACCTAAAAAAGATATTAAGATGTGAGTCATAATTCCATGATTCATTTCAAACATTCCTCAAAATTTTTATAGTCATTTCTATTAAGGAAAAAGCAAAGTCAAGAATGTAGGAAAGCTTTATTAAGGGATGGAGTAGGGATATTTCTATTTTATCATGTCCTTTTTAATGCTTATCAACTGATTTGTTTCATACAGTGACTACAAAATTGTCAAACAGGAAAGATAGATGAAGAGATACATGATAAGGAAATAGAGTAAAATATTAAATGTAGAATATCGGTGGTTTGAGTTGTATAATTATTACATATTTTTGAATATTTGAATTGTCCATCATAAATTGTTGGAAACAAGATTCCTAAATATTTCCTTGCTATGTGCTGAACCTATCAGATGAAAGTGGAATAGGCATTTATTAGTTTTATCAAATAATTATAATAAATTGAAATTATAATCCTGCACTGTCAAATTATGTTTGCTGAGGAAATTCCATACTTCCAATCCAATTTTTTTAATTAGAAAAGTTGTGGGTTTATAGAAAAATCATGTCTAAAATACAGAATTCTCATATTCTACTCATTTATTAAGACTTTGAACTAGTGTGGTACATTTGCTGCGATTGATGA
Source organism: Chaetophractus vellerosus (assembly GCA_004027955.1). Classification (NCBI taxonomy): domain Eukaryota; kingdom Metazoa; phylum Chordata; class Mammalia; order Cingulata; family Chlamyphoridae; genus Chaetophractus; species Chaetophractus vellerosus. The sequence continues at coordinate 3,311 of PVKH010043951.1, read as the reverse complement.
AAGAATATTTTTATAATTGCATCATTAACTATATTCCATGATTACTCTAGGGCTCACTGTATTGTAGAGTCCTAGAGATATATATTTTTTAAAAAACTTTAATCTAGTAACATATATACAACATGAAAGTTCTTTTAATCACATGCACATATATATTTCGGTGCTATTAATTGCATGCACAATGTTATGCTACCATCAGCATTGTCCAATAACAAAACTTTTTGATCGTCCCAAATAGAAACTCTGTAAAATGAAAGGATGCGTTACCCTCATCCCCACCCCTGGTACCCTGTATTCTGGGTTCTGGCTCTCGGAATTTGCTTATTCAAAGTATTTCATATCAGTCAGATTATACAATATTTGTCCTTTTGTGTCTGGCTTATTTCATTCAGCATGCTGTCTTGAAAGTTCATCCACATTGTCACATTTATCAGAACTTCATTTTTTTATGACTGAATAATATACCATTGTGTATCTATGCCATATTTTGCTTGTCCAATCATTGGTTGATGGACACGTGGGTTGCTTCCATCTTTTGGCAATTGTGAATAATGCTGCTATGAACACGAGCATGCGAATATCTGTTGGAGTCCCTACTTTAAATTCTTTGAGATATTTACCTAAAAGTGGGATTGCCAGGTCATATAGTAATATTTAACTTTCTGAGGAACTACCAGTCTATCATCTACAGTACCTGGATCATTTTACATTCCCAAGAACAATGAATGAATATTCCTATTTCTCCACACCCTCTCCAACACTTATAAATTAATATTTTTAAAAAATAATAGCCATTCTAGTGGGTATGAAATGGTGTCTCCTTGTGGTTTTGGTTTGCTTTTCCCTAGTAGCTAATGATGTTGAGTGTCTTTTCATGTGCTTTTTTTGCCATTTGTATATACACCTTGGAGAAATGTCTATTTAAGTCTTTTGCCCAGTGTTTAATTGATTGTCTTTTTGTTGTTGTGCTGTAGGATTACTTTATGGATTCTGGATATTAAACCCTTATGAGATATGTGGTTTCCAAGTATTTTGTACCATTGCATAGGTTGTTTTACTTTCATGATAATGTCCTTTGAGATACAAAAGTTTTAAAGTTTTGATGAGGTCCCATTCCATCTACTTTTTTCTTTTGTTCTCCATATTTTGGATGTAAAGTCTGAGAAACCATTGCCTAAAACAAGCCCCTGAAGATGTTCCCCTATGTTTTCTTCTAGGAGTTTTATAGTTCTGAATTTATAGTTAGGCCTTTGCTTCATTTTGTGTTGATTTTTGTATATTGTGTGAGGAAGTGTTCAAGTTTCATTCTTTGCATATGGTCATCCAGTTTCTCAACACCTTTTTTGAAGAGACTCTTCTTTCCCAATTGAGTGGACTTGCCACCCTTGTCAAAAAGGCTATTGATGTGGGGGTTGATTTCTGAACTCTCAATTCTGTTCCACTGATCTAAATGCCTGTCTTTGTGCCAGTACCATTTGATTTTATTACGGTGGCTTTGTAATAAATTATAAGATTGGGATATATGAGTCATCCAACTTTGTTCTTATTTTTCAAGATTGCTTAGGCTATTTGTGGCCCTTTACCCTCCCATATACTTTTATAAACTTTTAAAAATAAATTTTACTGAACTATATTATTCATACATGAACACACATAAACAATAAGTGTATAGTAAAAGTTGTGAACTTACAAAACAAGCTCGCATAATGTCATACAGGGGTCCCATACATCACCCCACCACCAACACCACCACCATGAAATAAGTGTTACAAATTATGAAAGAATATCCTCAAAACATTACTACCAACTATAATCCATATCTTACATTTCCTTCCATATAATTTTGATGATTGTCACTTACATTTCTACAAAGAAGGCTGTTGGAATTTTAATTGGGACTGCATTGAATTTGTAAATGCCTTTGGGTACAACTGATATCTTAACAATATTTATTCTTCCAATTCATGAACTTGAATATCCTTCCATTTATTTAGCTCTTCTTTGATTTCTTTTAGCAATGCTTTTTAGTGTCCTACGTATAAATCCTTTACATCCTTGGTTAGATTTATTCCCAGATATTTGATTCTTTTAGTTGCTATTGAAAATGGAATGTTTTTTTTTCTTGATTTCCTCTTCAGATTGTTCATTACTAGAATATAGAAACACTACTGATTTTTGGGTGGTGATACCTTACCCTGCCACATTGTTGAATTCATTTATTATTTCTCGTAGCTTTGTTGTGGATTTTTAAGGAGTTTCTGTATATAGGATCATATCATCTACAAATAGGAAAAGTTTTAATTCTACCTATTTCTTCCAGTTTGTATGCCTCTTATTTCTTTTCCTTCCCTAATTTCTCTGTCTAAAATTTCCCATACAATGTTGAAAAACAGTGGTGACAGTGGGCATCCCTGTCTTGTGCTTGATAGTAGAGGGAAAGCTTTCAGTCCTTCACTTATAAGTATGATGTTTGCTGTGGATTTTTCATATATTTCCTTTATCATCTTAAGAAACTTTCTTTCTTTTCCTAGTTTTTTAATTGTTGTTATCGAGGAGTGCTAGGTTTTGTCAAATGCCTTTTCTCCTTCAATTGAGATGATCATGTATTTTTTCCCTTCTTTCTATTAATATGGTGTATTAAATTAATTGATTTTCTTATGTTGAGCCACACTTGCATACCAGGGATAAGTCGCAATTGTTCATAGTGTACAATTCTTGTAATATGCTGTTGGATTTGGTTTGCCAGTATCTTGCTGAGGATTTCTGCATCTATATTCATAAGAGACATTGGTCTATAGTTTTCTTTTCCTGTGGCATCTTTTTTTTTTCCCTGTGGTATCTTTATCTGGCTATGGTATGAGGGTGATGCTGGCCTCATTTAATGAATTAGGGAGTGTTCCTTCCTCCAGTTTTTTGAAAGAGTTTGTTCACTATTGGTGTTAATTCTTCTTAGCATGTTTGGTAAAATTCTCCTGTGAAACCATCTCGTCTTGAGCTTGACTTTGTTAGAAGTGTGACGATTAATCTTATGCGTCAACTTGGCTAGGTGATGATATCCAGTTGTTTGGTCAAGCAGCAATGCTTTGATTGTTACTCTGAGGATATTTCATTGACTTTAATCAGCAGTAATCTGAATGCATTTATGGCTGATTACTTGTAAAGTCAACCAAGGAAGTTACCTTCAACAATGAGAGAAGTCTCATCCAATTAATTGAGGGCTTTAGAAGAAGGGATGATTTCAGCAGTCAGTAAAGAGAATTTCCATTTCTACCTCAGGCAGCCAGCTTTTCCTGGGGAATTCAATATAAACC
>PVKH010043950.1:0-10693 GCA_004027955.1 Chaetophractus vellerosus | reverse complement strand
TTGAGAATATTGACACCAGTTTTATTTTTATTACTTTGAGGGCAATTTCTTATTCTCTAAAATCTTTTCATGTTTTCCCATTTTCCTCACAGTTCAACATATTAACATGATCTATGCCTTGCAAGACATTTTTCATTCTTCTTGGTACTTGGTAGTCTTTCAAAATATACCATATTTCTTCACCTGTGAGTGTTTTTATTTTAATATTCCAGCCTTCTCTCAAAGATTCATGAAACTCCTGTGCCAGTACAACCACTAAGATGGTTATGTATTCTTTTCTTTTTCTATCTAATTTGGGGCAGGATAGAGGAAGTCACATATGATCTCATGGCATTCTGGTGTAGTCTCATATTCATTCTTTAGTTGCTTCATTTTTTTTGTTTCTTATAGTTACTTTGTTAGGTATTTATTTATTTTCTGGATAATATTTGGGGCTGAACATCTAACTTGATTGATTGAATAGTAATTTTTCCTATAATGTAACTTTAATAATAACTTCCTATAGCACGTGAAATAAAATATCAATATATGAAATTAAACACTGAGTTAAAAAGGAACTGTTTTAACACAATATTTTCTAAATCTTAATCTTGAATCTTCTCTAGTACCATATTGTTTGAAATACTATAGCATCATTCAACATGAAATGTCTAATATAATATATCTTCATGCCTTAAAATTATTTTTCACATTTCTATTAAATATTTCATTGTTCAATTTTATGGGAAATTTGTTAAAGTGCAATTTTCAAAATTAAAATAATCTGAATCATGTTCAAATACAAACATGTATCAGAAATTTAAAAAAAATCATTTATGAAGGCACAAAGGTGGTTTGAAAAACTGTTTATTTATAGGAATTTAAGAAAAAATTAGGAATAAAATTTCCAGGTTTATTCAAAACTAATTTATGCCCTAGAAGGCAATAAAGTCATAATCTTGGGTCATCTTTTGTTCTGGACAGGAATTACTTGCATCTCTACCAGATAAAAAAATCCATAATTCAAAATAAAGTTTCAGAATCTGTGTCTGAATCAATACTCAGTAATATGTCAAACAAAATCCCACCCTTTTCCATGTCTGAGCTCAAGTGTTACATCTTCAGGGAGTTTGTTCCCAACTTCCAGTAGTCTCCCTCTCCAATAACACCTTATCATATGATATATTTATTTCCTTCTGTATATTCATAGATATGTCAATTTTATTGACAAAAATGTGTTGAAGACACATGGTCTTCCATTTTCTCATCCCCCTTATATTTAAGTGGGTCATGTAATTTATGACTAGAAGTAATGCATCACTGCCAGGAATAGGCATGGAAAAGTCCACATGCACCTTTCTACCTGTGTTATTCCTGCCGCAAAGTCTAAAAAAGGCTTGTTTTGAATTGAATGAGGAATGTTGAGATCTGAGCAGGCTAGAGCATGACTTTTGACAGTACAGTCTAGAAAGATAACTAGATCTCAGCAGGTATAAGAACAACATAAAATAAACCTTTGAGTGTTAAGCCCTGAGATTTGGTATTGCTTTTGAGGACACACACACACACACATACAATGGCAGAAAGAACTCATGCTATCCTAATACAGTATATACATATCTAGAATAAATGGGAAGATGAAAATGAAGAAAATGTGTTTACTCCAATGAAAGCAATCCTACATGGAATAAAATAATATCATATACAAACAGAAGTTAATTTATTAGGTCATGTCATCTCTCCAGAGAATTAAGCAAGAGTTCAATCTAACCATGTACGTGTGCTCCCCATGTCTATTTGACCCATGTACTTAGTAGTCAACAATTAACTAAAGTAAAGATATATGTATATGAATCTAGTAATACAAGAGGTTCTCCCAAGTTACTCTAAATTTTTCAGGCAGAAGAACCTTTTCTTCTAGGATAACAGGCAAACATCAGACATATCCAAGGGCCAATAATATCAATCCTCAGCTTCCACTTATATGGTTACTCTTCTTAAACTCACATTTTGGTCTTCATTCTTATCTTTTGTCCATTTAATCCTGGTCTTCATTTCTGTCCTTCTCTGCTCTGCTGTATATTGTGGGAACTGGAAATCCACAAACTACATTTCTGACTTGCTTTGTCGACTGGCTTTCTATTAGCTGCCAAGAAGAAGAGTTGTTAGAAGATCTGAAGGTGAGAGGAAAGCATTTTCCTGCTTCTGCAACAGCAGTTGTTGGCAGCTGCTGGCATTCACTGGAAAAGGGGTGGCAGTGAGGTGTTATTGGACTTCAACTTTTTTTTGGTAGTATCAGCACTGATCAAAATTACACCTAATTCAGGGAACCAAAAAGAGTTCTACATGCAAGAGCTGATGTAGACTGGTGGCCTCCAGCCCAGGGGCATTAGGAACCTCTATTTCTTGGTATCATCTCTGCTTCCCTTTGACTCTTTTCTTTCAGTCTCTGCCAGCTTTTTCTTTTTTTAGTTATTTTTCTAAAGAACCTTTAGATTACATACATGTTACAATAAAAATATAGGGGATTCCCATATGCCCCACTCCCCCCCACACACACACTTTCCCACATTAACAGCATCTTCCATTAATGTGGTACATTTGTTACTATTGATGAACACATATTGAAGCATTGCTACTAACCAGGAACTAAAGCTTACATTATACATTCTGCTAGCTTTTAAAAACAATCTTTAGCCCCTTTACCATCTATGTAACCATTCAACTGCCCGGACAGCTTGGATTGATTTCTATTCCCTTGACAGGACTGTGATAGACACAGTGATAATGCACTCATCCATCTTGGCATATCACAGGAATGCAATAATGAGTGAATCAACAATTCATCTAAAATTCATTTTTAGTACATGTGACAAAATGTGTAACAATTAGTCATTTTTTTCTAATTTATAGGTACAGGTTTGCTTAATAATCTGAACTATCCTGAACAAAATTTAAACTTCAAGTAAATAATCATATACGTCTCTGAGTATCCTGAAATAGCTGTATGAATTTTCATGCTGCAAAATCCATGCACTTTACTCTGCTGCATACATCTTTGCATTTTATTTTACACACAATTCTCACAAGCTTATGTATCTCATTGTTCAGCCCAAGGTAGTTTAAAAACAACAGTTTTATATATAGGTGTTAGAGTGACTCTTAAAAGCATTATGACCAAAACCAAGAGTAATAATTGACAACTCAGTCATAGAAGAAAATAGATGCTCAGATAAAGAAACATACGAAATCATAATGTAAAATCATATAGAATAAAAAGTATAGAGATACAGGAAATTTTAACTTTCAAAAGGCCTCCTTTTGAAAAGATGATTTACTTTCCTATAACATCGAGTCACTAATAAAAGATAATTTATTTTACTTAACATTTTAAGACAAGGGAGTGTATAACTGTGTAGAAAAGATATGTAACAAGTACTTACAGCATGTTGTAATAAAGTAGGAAAAATATATAAAGAGTTCTGATGCCTAAATGATATTCCCTTTAGACCCATTTTTTGTGTGTATATGAGAAGCTTTGATTATTCCACTTTTTTAGCATAATAATTAATGGTGCTTTCTTTCATGGTTAAAATTGTTTGTACTTGCACAATAAATTATATGATTATCCTATATATTGGTAATGTACTTGACATACTATTACTCCAAAATACTTTGGTAATGTCTAGTAACTAGCACAATTTCTGATACATAGTGGTAGTGGGAGAGGTTGTTCGTTGTTCCCAATAACTATACTCCCATTTTTCCTTAATTATGCATACTCATCCAGAATAAACACAATGATGAACCTCTATTTCTTGGTATCATCTCTGCTTCCCTTTGACTCTTTTCTTTCACTCTCTGCCAGCTTTTTCTTTTTTAGTTATTTTTCTAAAGAACCTTTAGATTACATACATGTTACAATAAAAATATAGGGGATTCCCATATGCCCCACTCCCCCCCACACACACACAACTATTTAAGGAGTAAGGTGCAGCTGTGTGGTGAAGTTCTGGTCAGATGAGATGTGCGGAGAAATTTCATCTGGCACTATCTGGGAATCTCCTTTAAGAGAGAGTTGGTACTCACATATAGGCTTTCTTTTTTTTTTTTAAATAAGTTTCATTTTTTATTTTTAATTTTTAACTTTTTTCAATTTAAATGATAGATATTAATAAAGCATAAATCCATCCAAAGAGTACAGTCAATGGTATTTGATGTAATCACGTTTCATAACCCCATTCACTTCTAGAGCACTTTCATTATTCCAATAATAATAATAATAAACAAAAAACAAACAAAACTCTTCACCTTTCAATCTCTCTATGCCTCACCTGATGTACATAGCTGCTATCTATTTCCTTCTTTCTAGTATATTTGCATTATATTTTATAAAAACAGTCTTATATATACAATATCACCCATATTCATGCCTCACATGAGATTATACTATTTTATACAGTCCATTGTTACAGTTTTTAGCTTTCCTTCTAGTAATGACCTTAGACTTTCCCTTTCAACCACTGTCATACCAATACAATAGCACTGCAAGTTACAATCACCATGATATGCTTTAGCCATTGCTATTCATTTCCAAAGATTTACAAACAACCTTTTTACCAATTCTACACAGATTAACCCTAAGCTTTCCATTCTCTACCCTCCTTATATTTTCTGGAAACCTGTATTTTAATTATTAACTCCATGAGTTTACACAGTATATTTAGTTCATAATAGTGCAATCATACAGAATTTGTCTTTATGTGTCTGGCTTGCTTCACTCAACTTAATGTCCACCAGTTTCAGCCATGTTGTCATTTCTTCATAACGCTGCATAATATTCCATTGTGTGTACACACTGCAATTTGTTTATCCATTCATCAGTTGATGGACACATGGGTTGTTTCCAACTTTAGTAACCGTGAATAACACTGCTATGAACATTGGTGTGCAGATGTCTGTTCATGTCACTGTTCTAAGTTCTTCTGGCTATAAACGCAGTAATGGTACTTCCAGGTCCCATGGCAAGTCTATATTCAACTTCCTTAGGAACTGCCAAACAGTCCTCCACAGTGGTGGTACCATTCTACATTCCCACCAACAGTGAATAAGTGTTTCTATCTCTCCACACTCTCTCTAACATGTATAGGTTTCCACCTTTTTAATAGTGTAAGCCTTCTTTTAATCGCCTCCTCCATGCCACTTCTTGGATGTGGCAACCCCATTTTGGAACATGAGGTTTGGGGACAAGCTTTTTGGGAAGCAGAAACCTGAACAGGAAGGCCCTTGGTCACCTGGGGAGTTCTTGGGGCAGAGAAGCCAGTAACCAGCTCTGATCCACTTATCTCTAGAGCAAGGGTTCTTAACAAGGGGTCCATGAACTTGAATTGAAATTCAAAAACACATTATTCTTGTAGGGATGTGTTAGTGAGGGTGTGATATATTTATTAAATCATACACTCTCTAGTGTGGATTTAGTAAGGAGTCCATGAATTTCACCTGATTGGCAAAGGGGTCAGTGGAACAAAAAAGGTTAAGAACCCCTGCTCTAGAGTATTAATACAAGAAAAAATAAACATTATATTGTTTAAGACACTTTTATTTGCAACCAAATCTAATCTTTACTGAGGTAGTAAACACTTAATAACTTTACAAAAATCAATTATTGAATCAATATTAAGGTAACAGTCAATCAAACCCAAAAATGATGTATCACTTAATATGCTTTTAACTGAAAGGAATATAAAATCTCAATCAAATTTCCTTAAACAATATTAATATATATTTAATCACATAATTGAAAGATTACAATTAGCATGGAAGTCAGGGTGGCCCAACAGTATCACAATTTATTCACATTTTTTCCAAAGTTCCATTCTTTCATCTTTGGCAGCCATTGTGGATTTACAAAGATTGCTGAGAGCAAGAGCAGTTTTATTCAACAGGAAAGGGAGGACTGTTCTCTAGATTTTAAAATTAAGGAACTTCTAGTGGAAGCCAGTGGTAATCTCTCACTGGGGCTTGAATTTTTTCCATTCCTTTCATTGTGTGAATGGTGTGTGCTAATATAATAGATTTGGGCTTGGGCTCCAGGAGCAATCAATGGCAAAGGAAATGGGATAACCATTATAGTCATTGACTATTGATAACCCGCATAGCATATATAGTAAAGGAAGATATGGAGTTGGGAAAGAAATGAATGTCAGGGGGGCTTAATGAAAATGTTTTCTACTGTCCACCCCTTTGGCCACTCAACATCTATACTTCCTTTTTAAAAATATATACTTTAGAAATGCTCACTCCAAACACCTTGAAAGATAATTTTGTCCCCTTAAGTTTTTACATCCAACTCCATATCCAGGATCTCAATGTAACATACATTCTATTTTGTTGGATCCAGCATCTTCCCTTATGGTCTGTAGAACTATAATTAAAAGGTACTTGTGTATCCATTCCCCAATGTGCCTTATGTATAAATATAGTTAAATAATAGGAAAACTATAGTGAAGAATTCATTTTTTAGTGTATTTCTTGCCTTTTTAAAAATTAGTGCGCATTACTTTTTATTAAAGATAAAAATAGAAAGAAAAAAGAAGGAAGGAAGGAAGGAAGGAAGGAAGGAAGGAAGGAAGGAGGGAAGGAGGGAAGGAAGGAAAGAAAAATAGAAAGAGGCAAATAATCACGTAATCAAGAAGAATTGCCATAATGATATCTACCAGGATCTAAATTAAATGCAGGAAATAACTTCACATAAAAAGGTGTAGTTTTGTCAAATCCAAACTCTACAGTTAATATTAAAAACTCCTCCAGACAAAAGGGGAAAACAATGGAGGTTGAAGATTCCAAATCCCTTCTTATGAGGGTTTCACAATAAATATGAACAACAACAAAAGCTTAAAAAAACACCAAACTCAAAAATAAACAAAGAGCATAGTCTTTGTGAATAGGAAAGATCATCCACTTACTTATGGTCATATATCACATTATGTTGGAAGGAGAGCATAAGACTCTTTGACCTGGCTATGGAGTTTTTTCCTTTAGAAAAGTCTCTAGTTCATTCTTTGTCAAAGCCTTATCTGAGATTGATAAACAATGCATATTCTGGTATTATAATAGATTTTTAAGCATTATACTAAAAATTATCTGCTAATGAACTAAAGTTAAAAATTTTCTGGGAAAAATAAATGGCAAAGTACTGCATTACCAAATTACTTCAGCTTTATTAACTAAGTACTATAGGATTAAGGAAGAACTCTGAAAGAAACTTAAAATAATTATCCAAAACAACTTTAGGAACATTGTTTTGTCTACTCAAATCATTTATTACCCTTATAAGTTAGGGAATGATCTCGTTTTGCTATGTAAATTACAGAGTAATTATGTTTAATGAGACCAAATGTAGAAAAAAATATGTTTTGTACAGTTTACTTATATGTTTTTCCTTTAAAAAGTGTTTTATGTGCAATCTTTTATGCATTGTCTGTATTCCTTGAATTGGAAGTTTAGCATCTTATCACCATCTATTTAAATTTCTGCAGAAAAAGAGGATTCAAGAAAATGAAATATTTTCCTTTAAAGTTTTTATAAATTTAGCTTTCAGGCTACTTTCCTTTAAATATTCCTGGGCTACAATAATCACTAAAGCAGAGATTTCAAAATCATTTGATCTGCAAAGTTACACCTGACAGTTCTGTCTTATTTTTGCTCTATTATTTCTTACTTTTGAGTATTTGGCAGGTCTAATCATGTTGATTGATATGTGGTAAAAGAGACTGCTGTGAAAACTGCTTTAAAGCAATATGCTGCTGATGAAAATGGTGCTGCAATTTAAGATTTTAAAATAAAGATGGAATAACTTTAGTATTGGAAGATGCATAGATTTCAGTGAGAATTGGAATAAGAATTCCATTTGGACTGATACCAGTTAATAGTTCCGCTAAATTGCAAGTGCCGTTAGCATTTACCATCACAGTGAAAACGAGACTGAAAAATGCCAAGGAATAGTTTCCTTTATAGTTTATTGTGACATTATAAATCAAACTAAGAAAATTATAAAAGTGGTTATCAATTGTTACAAGGTATATGGTACATTTTCCTTACTTTGATACATGCACTTTCACTCTTTCACTCCATTTTCTTGGCTTAATATAATATGTTAAGTACAGAAAATATGAAGGCACTTTTTTTCACCCCCCTTCACATTTCCCATTACTTAAAAAATATCTTGATATTAATTATAACAGGGGAAATTATCTCTAAAATGCAAAAGGATTTAGAGTAAGGAAGTAAGGAACCCTCAAAGAGAGTTTACTGTCCAAGCAGAGAATATCCTCAGAATCCACAGGGAATATATACACACAGATTCATGAGGAGAGAAGTATGACTATTTATTCATCGCTGGATCACCAACACCTAAAAGACTCGTAAACTCTCCCTCTCTCCCTCTCTCTCTCTCTCTCTCTCTATATATATATATATATATGTAAAACCACCTATTTACATACACATGCATGTGTGTATAGATATAGATTAAATTAATGGATGAAAAATTTCATAGGATCTTGTCTTCCCAAAAGAAGACAGATGTCGAAATGTGTTCGTGAAACTTATTTGCTCTCTGGCCTACTTGAAGCTAAAACTGTATTCATTGGTACCATGAAAGAGGAAAAGAAACATACAGGCTTTTGTTTGTTAGATTTTTATTTTATTTTGCTCAGAATCATACTGTCTTAATGTAGAGAAGTTAATTCTTTCTCTTTCTTACTAGAAAAGAGTCTGTGTTTTATAAGTTAATTATGTTTACTTTATAAAGATCTTTTCATATTTACATATCTTTGAATAAATAAAGAAATATGTGCCTTCCTTTGCTAAGATATTTATCAGTAAAGATATTTTTCAAATAAGGAAAATCTCCTCACCTATAAAATCTGTACACCATTACCAAAAGAAAGATTATAGTAAGGCTATATTGAAATTTAATACTTTCCTGCTTATACATTTTTGACCTTTCCATGTTTTTTTTTATGTTGTAGTTTAAATCTGTAATCAGATATAGCTCTTGCAAACATCAAACTAGTGGTACCATACTCAAGCAACAGCACTGAAAATGAGTCAAAACAAACATACAAACAATATTGCAGCTAATTGGGAAAATTATAGCACGGTTAAGTATTGCTTAAAGTGAGAAATCAGGAGAAAAATTCTGTCTTGTTTTGGAAAAATTTACTACCTCACACATTTTTACCAGCATTTCAGTAATTCTCTATTAAATATGTATATATAGATATATTTGTTTCTGCTTTTGTAATGCTAAATCCTGAGAACCTGCTCTAATTCTGTAGGATTTTACTTGGAAACAAATATTCAGCATAGACTTAGACAGTGTGAACATGAAAAGAAGACTGTTAACAGGGGCAAATGAGGATGACATAAAGCCTAATTTTCTGCTCTCCCCCGCCCCAACCCTACCTCCTGCAGATGTGCATAACAGCATTTACAGGCATACACAAGATGTTTCCTCTACTAAAATTGCTCATCTGTTGCTTATATGGAAACTGTCCCTTTCCAAATAAATTGATTTGGGCAGGGTGACAGTAATTAGGCAATAAATATACCTAATTTTCTTACTTCTACATGGTAACTGTAATCAGAGACAAGTGGTAGCAAGTTGTAGCCCAGAGGACTGATATCTGAAAACAGTGATGTTTTGAGAGAAATTGAAATGCTTTGCTGCATAACAGGACTGACACTGCTTTCTCAACTTTTACCTGGAAAACCATGGGATTCACACTTTCACACTGTAGACAACACTGACAGAAAGATGTCTTTAGATCTGGCTATCCTGTGTGCTACTTGAAACTGTAGGAGAAATAAAGAGAAAAAAAATTAGAGCATAAAAAGAAGTGGTAGAATTTACTAGAGCAGAATGTCAACAGAACATAAAACTCCACTAAAAATATTTCCCAGAATAACTCAATAGTTTTAGGCTTTTTGCTACTAGAAAGATAAAAGAAAATATACTAATGAGTATCTATATCAGAATAAAAGTGATAAACAAGGTACTCTTCTTGGTTTTATTTGGCTCTATATTTCCTGAGTGATTGGTAGAAGATTATACACTCTCTAAGGGACATTATGTCATAAACACACACACACCCATATATATGGCATATATATATTTGCAAAGAATGGGGCATGAGGAGGGATAAACCCATGAAGAGGATAATTTGTTAACTTTGAGTCCAAGATACACGACATAAGACCCCTCAGAGCTAATCATTTGATGATTTTGCCATCATTTATCAAGTTTAGAGATGATATTTAAAATTACCTTGCTATTGTAAAAATTCATATATTTGAAATTTATTTTCCTATAAATTATATGGTGACAATATGATTTAACTTTTATATGCTAATTTCTTTTCATTTAAAACCCTTATTTATGAACAGAGATTTATAATGTCAAAGTAATAATATAGGAGGCAGGATCATCAAATTAATAGCAAATACTTTATGAAAAATATGGGTAAAGTGTTAAAGCTTTTTAAAAATCAAATTTTCACTATGAAGACACATATTTATTTGTAACAAGATTACAAATGTGACTGTGTTATATAAGAAATAAAATATGCACTCAAATATAGTCACTAAATGGCCTTTTATTTCTTCTATAATATACAATTACTTTACTACCATAAAGCTCTTACTGTTTTTT